>CM076089.1:35397336-35680396 GCA_038088585.1 Chrysina gloriosa
CTGTGACCCACGCCACCATAAATCAGCAGCTTGGTTTTCAAGTCAAGAGCTGACTGTCAGAAGCGTCGTAGAATTTTCCAATGACGGCACTGATGTGTTTTGAAGAACAATCGCTGCTCCAAGATCACCTCCAGGTATTTCATAGACTGGCTCCATGGAAGGCGCCGCCGCTACCTCTCCGTCCAATCCATGAAGTTGTCCACCGCGGCCTGAAGACGATGGCACAGAATCCGCACGTCTCTGCATGTAGAAAAGACCGCGGTATCATACACGTACATAACCAAACTGACCATCGTCTGACGTGGATGGTCCGACATGTACATGTTGAATAGCTCCTGGCCCAAAAGAGGCCCTTGGCGAACGCTCGTCACCATGGGCTTCGTTGTTGACATGTGGCTTCCGTCCATCACCGATAAGGAACGATCCGATAAATACGATTTAACGATCCTGACCAACTGTGCGTTTATACCGGCCCGTTTCATCTTGAGAACAAGTCTTTCGTACCACACCGAATCAAACGCGTTGGCCAGGTCAAAGAACACCGCCCCAGTAGTTTCCCGTCTCTCAAAGGCTTCCCTTGCGGGAAAGTTGTAAATTCGCAGAGACGCCCGCCCTAAAAGTATACTGTTCATCTGGCAATATGTTAAGGTCGGGTATTTCGTCACGGAGGAGGGATAAGATAACTGTTTCTGCTATCTTTGACAGAGCAGTTTTGGGGAAATAGTTTGTCCTTCCCCGGTTTTGGTACTATAACGACTTTAGAAGTTTTTCAAATGGTCGGGAAGTAGCCCATGGTGAGTATCGCATTTATAATCATCACTAGTTTCCTTCGCGATGCTCTTCGAGAGCCTCTTGACGGCCTCGTTCTTGACGCCGTCGTGGGCTTAAGCGTTAGCAGCGGCCAGTCGTTTGATGTTGGCCGCAATCTCATTTCCGATGGCTAACATGATTTCAGCCGCACGAGCACAGAGGACCACCTCGTTAACTCTAACGGCTTCCACTTCGGTTTCTTCGTCTGAGTCGTACTCCTGCGGTCCCTCAACGATTTGTTAGAGTTGATCGGCCATGATTCCCAACTTTCCAGGATCATTGAAAATGAGGTGGCAGCTTGCTCCACGGAGGGGGATGTAGGTTCTCCGCACGTCCGTCCAGGTTGATGGTTATTGGGTTATGATCCGAGCACAAGTCGGCCATAGATTTTACCGTTATTGCTCCTAAGGTGCCTTTGATGATGGCGACGTCAAGTATCTCCGGGCTTGTGCCGGTTTTATAGTAAGTCGGTTCGTCTGGTGGATGCACAGTAACATCGTTGGTGGAGGCGTAGTCAAAAATCCTCCCACTAGACGCGTTCACAACGCGCCATCCCCAGAACGGATGCTTAGAGTTGTAATCACCGACAGCAAGAACTGGATCATCGCCAGTCATTAGCAAATTCAGGTCCTCGGGATCGACGCCTACCACCTTCAATCTCCCATAACTGGGCTGGTTCACTTGGACTGCCACTGCCTCGATGGTACGGAGAGGGGATAAGGCGATCAACGAGTGACCGATGTAAGTCTTAATGGCGATAGCGACACCACCGCCACGGGCAATGAGTCAGTCGGCCCCATAGACTCATAGTTTACAACAATACATCGTCCACCCGAACGAAGGTACGTCTCGCTGATGAGGGCGACATCAATGGACCCCGCGAGGAGGGAGGAGGAGGGTTAGTAGTGAAGCCATAGCCACCGGAAAGATCGCTTCGGACAATCTCTATCTTATCGAGGATCTGTTGATACTTTTTGATCCTCTTCACAATTGGGGTTGCCGGAGAACGAATTGTAAAGGATTCGTCTCCGGATCGACGTTTGTCCCCTGTAGCGCGTGGTGCAGGGGAAGAAGAAGGCTTCGTGCGTCTCTTCCCTCTAGTTGTTTTTACACAGTCCTGGGAGTCGACCAAGGAAGTGCGGAAGTCGGTGGGTAAGTAGCAGCCCCCGACGAGATCAGAAGCGAAACGAACCCGCGGGTTGGCAGTCATTTCGTGGGCTGATAACTTATGAACCACACGTACCACCAATACCGGAAGGGTACTAAAAAATTCTACTGACCTCCTTTATCGATCAACATATGTACTTCCGACACACTATACCGTCACTCAAACGATTACCTCCCGTGCAAGGCGGAAGACCCGACTGAGGCCAGCCACATATCGAGGAAAATCAAATATTTTTTGTTTTTTAATCGCTCACCCTCTCTTTTATCGACTACATTAGCCGAAATTTGGACTTTTAATTTTGTTTTGGCACTTCTCAAAAACAATGTACTCCCGCAGCAGCTCGATCACAAAGGAGACTTCGAGAATATTTGAAAAAAGTCATCGTATTAAAAATTAATAGAAATCTGTTCTGGGCCACGTAGAAAGCGATAGTTGTCGATTATATTAGATCTATCAATTTAAATTTTAAAAAAGATAACTCGTTAGAAGTTGTATCAGTTGTCATAGAAATCGTAGATCTATTTATGTTTTTGATTTTTTGAATTTTTAAAAACTAATACCGGATTTGTAATCCGCGATCCAGAAACAGATACATGCCAGTATTCATAGAAATCGAAGACAATTTTGTGTCTTTGGTCCACCATTTTGAATTTCGAAAGACTAACATTGGATTTGTAATTAGCGATGTCAAATACACTATGTATCCGGTTTCATACAAACAAATTTTGAAAAATCAATACCAGATTGGTAATCAACAACCGCAAAAACCGTTTAGCCCTAGATTGATGTGTTCGTGTAGTATGCGACAACCTGTATCTTTTGAAAGTGCCACACCCAACGATTCCAGAAATTTCAGCGATGCCAGTAATATTTTCAATGTGCCGACTCCAAGGTGAAGGGCCGTCCGAAAAGTTACGTTAGCTCTGGACAGAGATCTTTCGGCGAAGCATCCGAATCTCCAAATATGTTAACATCAACATTGGCATAAGAATACTGCCGACCACGCCCGAAGATTATCGCACTATAGTAAGTCAAATGACCATGCTCATTGCAGTTGCTCGCTCTCCTGTTAGCGAAGCCTCTCATAGTCCTGCTTCGTGGCGGAGCAGAATTTCTGGTGGAAGAAGAATTAACATCTAAGACAGCAAGGGTTTGAACCCACACCGTGTAAACGCATGGCGAAGACAATAAGACCGAACCGTAATTCCTCTCGCTTTCGTAGAACTCCAGAAAATGGAGAAATCAAAGGAGATATAGAACGTCAGCAGGTTAACGCATTCTCGAAAAATACCTGGAAACTCTTCCAAGAACAGGTGACCATCATCGTAAACGGTGACCTAATTGCCATACACCCTTCGTGTTATTCGAACTGTGCAACCACCTAGGCAAGCTTCTCTGCCGATAGGCAGAGGATCCCAACATCTACGCGGCCAACGGCAGGTCGGATGTATGTATATGACATCGCCGTGACGAAGATTGTCTCAATGAGTTTTCAACTTATCATGCTCAACGAGTTATCCCCCGACCACAACCCAGTTCTGTCATAATTGGGGAGGGAGTGCGAGAGTCAGATCATCATCCGAAGGATTATCTCCTGCCCGGCCTTTACTGGCTACATAGCACACACTCAAGGCCCGATCACGGTTCAATTGCAGAATCACTATCGTCACCTTCACTAGAGCCCAGGAACATCCGATCCCGGTTGTCGCCAAGTCTGATTACGATCTGTCATCCCTTGACAATATACTAGACTAAGGACCATCACTATATCGCCACCGCAAGAACAAGCGGTAACTCCTCGCTAGGACGGTACGTAACAACTCCCGTCCGAATGGAAGGTTAATCGAGTGGCTGGGGGCCTGGTCGGGCTCCTTACATGCGGAAGAAGTGAAATATAGTTTCTGGAACTCATACGTTACCGACCATAGACCATTGATAAGTGTATGTCGGACATTAGTGAAAACATCGTTACAGTT
Source organism: Chrysina gloriosa (assembly GCA_038088585.1). Lineage (NCBI taxonomy): Eukaryota > Metazoa > Arthropoda > Insecta > Coleoptera > Scarabaeidae > Chrysina > Chrysina gloriosa. The sequence continues at coordinate 35,401,291 of CM076089.1, forward strand.
GGTTTTCAATGGCGCGCTCTGACACCGCTTTTCACTAAGGCGCTAAGAAATGGCATATATGCGAAAAGGAGTTGAAGACTGATAAAGTGGCCGTCCATTGCAATTTGACTGACCAATTCAATACTTTAATAAATAAAATACTTTTCGATTTTCTTCCATAATGTAAGTGGATATGATGATTCTTATACGGCAGCTGGCCGATGATTGCGATGAAGTTATCGAAGTTATCCACCTAATAAGAACAATACATCAGCTTCCCCAACAACATCGAAGTGGATTATTATGTCGGTAAGGCCAGTATATCTGGAAAACTAAATATTAAAATGAGATTTGTGGAATCGTTGAGATTTATGGCGTCATCTATTGAGAAACTGACTGAAAATCTTCTCGAGAATCTATTTAAACACTTTGATGGGAACGATGAATTTCGTAGATGAAAAGATGATAGTGAAAAGGGATGTGTTTCTATATGAATACTCCGGGTTACTGGAATATTCAAATATTTATTTGGAGGTTGATGATCTGCCGTTTACGAACGTTCTCGAACATTTTTTAAAAGTGTTATGACTCGTGCGGTTTATATCTGTACCAGTCCCTCGACAAGAATTTTGAATTCAGAGGGCGTTGGCGCGGATTTCTAACTGTAACGATGGTTGACTACTTTCCAGACATGCATGCACGGAGGGTCAACCACCTTCCTACTCACCAAAAGTGGTCAATCCTCCGTATATGTATGCTTGGAAAGTAACCAATCCATCTGTAAATCAGAAATCCGTGGGAACGCCTTCTGAATTCAAAATCCTCGTCAATCCTCCTTGAGGATCAAAATTTGTGTCAATCCTCCTTGAGGTTCAAAATTGGAAATTTAAAATTTGCACACCTATCGTGCATTTCGGGAAGGTGGGTCACTCCTCGCCTACGTTTGAAATAGTAAACATCTCTACCTTCCAGCCATAGGAAAGTATGTCATCCAACAGCATGGTTAACATTTATCGCCACGTTTGGCGTTCGATAGTAAGTGTTGACGTCTTGGTCAGACTTCTCTGCTCGTGCAAATCCAACGCATCTTAACGCACGTTGTCAAAACTTAGTATTGATGACAGACTACCTACAGACCACTAACTCAATGCTAAGAAGTTGCAGTTGAGATAGATAGATATATATCTATTTCACACAGCAAGATTTCAGGGTGACAAAGAGGGCGCTAGATATCAACTAGCCGCGAAATTCAAAATTATTGGCGGGAATTTTAAATTAATATCAAATGTGCTTATCGTCGGTTTGAAGGTGACTCACTAACAAGGAAACGTTCCCAACCCGCACACACCGATTTGAATGAAATTTGGTAATCATGTAGAGCTAATAAGCTTATTAGCTCTACATAATTACCTCTACAGCTGTGTAAGACGAGTTTCTGCGATTAAAGCCATCGAAGGGGTGAAAAGCGCCCCTGAAAATTGGACTGTTTTTCGTTTTTTGCCAATTACTCTGGAATTGTTTCAATAAAAAAATATCGAAATATATGAGCATATAGCGCTTCAAGAGGGCTGTTGAAGCATGTCTGAATCGGTAGCCCTTATTCTTAAAAATATTACCCCTCACACCCCCAACGATTTGCGGAAACACCGATTTCGATGAGATTTGGTAATTATGTAGAGCTGACTGGACACCCCCAAGGATGGTACCGTTTTTGCCAATTACTCTGCAATTGTTGCACGAAGAAAATAGTCAAGCACATGAACATAGAACGCTTGAAGAGGGCTATTGAAACATGTTTGAACTGGTAACCCTTATTGCTAAAAATATTACCATCAACAATTTGCTGAAACACGGATTTCGATGCAACTTGGTAATTATGTAGGGTTGATCTGAAGTATGTAAAAGGTCGGTTTATGTTTCTGCCAGTAACGCCTATGAAGGGGCGAAAGGCTCCCCCAAGGTTGAAACCGTTTTTTGTCAATTACTCTGCAATTCTTGCCCGAAGAAAATATTCAAAATATGGACATATGGCGCATCAAGAGCGCTATTAAAACATGTTTGAATTAGTAACCCTTATTTTAAAAAAAAAAGTACCCTCTCTCGCTCTCATCGATTTGCGGATATACCGATTTCGATGAAACTTGGTAGTTATGTGGAACTACACCATATAAAAAGCCTGTTTCTGTTACTGCTACACAAGCCTTTGAAGTGGTTATAACTAGCTAAATAAATATTTAGTCATATGGATGTGTGAACTTCATCCTATATTAATCCGTTATACTTATGTTAGTTATATACACATCCTAGGTACAATAAAGAGAAGATGTAAATACGTTTGAAATGTAATTATGTTATTATTATAAGAAGTTAACAAAATAAGACAACAAATCAAATGCAAAGAATAGGAAACATAATAAGTTTCTAGCGTTACAGCAGGAAGAATCTTTGTAAGTATTATATCACAAAGTATAATTATATGGTGTATGCATGGTATATACGTATTTTTGTGTCATTCTTGATGAAAATGATAGTCTTCATAAAAATGTTGGAAACATAAATATTGATTACACCTTGCACATCTAATAAAGGCATATTTTCCGCATATGGAGCACACAGGGCAAAAGGCAGCATCGTCCGCAGTAACGCCAAATTGCACTGGATGTTCGAAACGCTCCGGTCGAGTATGCAGATATCCGCTTTTATACCAAGCATACGCAAACAAATTCTGAAACCTCAGTGCAGATAGTTGATTGTGAATTAGGGATTGCATTTTAATCACGTGATTGCGTTGGTGCAAATACACGTCGTAATCTTCGAGGATCACTAGATCTGGAAATTTTCAAACAAACGCTTTCTATATATGAAACCCATACACATCTAAGGGCTGAAGTATACCTGTCGTTTTTAGGGATAGTAAGTATTTCGACTTCTTTGTGAGTAGCTACATATGTTTTCGGAGAAGCGGGGCAATGTCCGATCCAGGAATCTAATAACAGAAGACTTTGTGCACCAGTATTTTGCAAATATATAGTTGTAAACCAATAAGTAAAGAGATTCGTAGTTAATTTTCCTAAAGTAGAAGCTTCAACTTTTACGTTTGATGCCTAAAAATATAGAATTTGTATCAATTGATTGCTTTCTTCGCATTTACGATGGTTTACAAAATATCGAAAGCGAAGGGATCTTGTCTAGAATAAGTTCTCCTTTACCCTGGGCCCAAATTGTCCTTCTGCTTCTTTTAAAACAATAAAACAGGGAGATACTTGTTTACCTGCCGCTGATATCAGTGGCAGTACTGTGTAACTGTGGATTGTAGCCGAAACTGACTGTACAATACATTCAATTTTCTTCGTATTAAATACATTCTCTGTGCCATAGTTTTCTAAATGCGGCTCAACTAACTCTATAAAACTGGCTGTCGTAGCTTGTAGCACATTGTTGTCCATCCCGTATGAAGGACTAACAAACTTTGTAATTTTCCGTGATACAATACCATGTGCTTGTTTAAAGTGCAGTATTCATTTTCTTGAGGCTCTAAAATTTTCAAGTTCAATTTCTGCATTAGCCTATATAGCCCAACTTCTTATACCCATATGAACGATGAGATTCGCATCCAAACTGGCAGTAAACCGTTTAAGTGTATGTTGAGAAATTTGCAGTAACTTCTCACGTTTTGAGCCACCCTTCTGCAATGACTGCTCCCATCTATATAGTTGTAGAGACTTAACTTTTCTAAATTTGTATTGTACTGTTGCTAACTTTATTAATCCTTGTTTTGCGCTTCTCCAGAATTCCAATTCAAATTCAATTTCTTTTTGTATTCAAAATCAGTGAAGCCACCTACATCATCGCTGGTACAAGGATCTTCCAATTCTTCTTGTACAACATCTCTTAAGTCTTCTCGTGAAGGTGCCTCATCGTCCATCAGGACATCAGCAGCAATTGGACGATATTCACCGAAAAATTCCAACCCATAATTTGTCTGAAACTCAAAGGAACTGTGTTGCACACTCCTGTCTATTATATATTGTATAGCATCATGCAGTTCTTGTTCTTTAACATTGGGATTTCTGGTTTCTTCGCGATATCCATAAGTAATAACTAACAAATTAATTACATTTTGTAGGTTTATGTACACCATGCTGCACTACAAAAACACGGTACAATTTACAGTATGGTTGAAGACTATGTATTAATCATACCGGGAAATATATAGTTTTCATACCTACGCATTATCAGGTGTTCAAAAATAGAAAACGATAAGCATTTCATCCAAAATACAAACACATTGACACAATAACATATTGTTTAGATATTTATGTCCGTTAAAATGACAAAATATTTCTATTCTGTTGCAAACAGATCTCTTTAAAGGCGAATATTCTTATCGTAATCAATTAACATGTATATAGCACGTATACTAAACAACTATGACTTTATAATAAAATAAAACCTAGAGGACTCTCTATAAACGACCTAATAATAAAATCAGGTTTGTTAATGGACAGTTAACAACTAACCGTCCAAAAGCTGTCAAAGTAAGCACAATTTGCATAAGCCAATAATCCTGTAGGAAGTTTTGACTTGATTTTTCTAAATCTAAATGATCAATATGTAGGGCATAGAAAAGTATGTTACCTGTATCAATACTGTGTAGATGACCATACTTAAGGAAATATACTCATATTAAGCACTTTGAACAGTTTTCGATGTAGCAATGTATTTTCTAGAGCCAAAATTTTAATAAAATAAAATGTAGAGGACTCTCTATAAACGACCTAATAATAAAATTAGGTTCGCTAATGGGCAGTTAACAAGTATCCGTGCAAGAGCTTACAAAGTAAACACAATTTGCGTATCCCAATAATCCTGTAGGAATTTTTGACTATGTTAATCGCAAAACGCAACGGCAGACTAATTAGTTTCGTCCTCATTAGTACTCGTCAGTACAGTATATCGTTCTGCGAGTGACACAGTGAACAAATTCCAGATGATACGCCGATATCTCGGTGAGATGGATATGGTCAAAGTAATGACCCCATCTCCCAAGCAGGAGAAATATTGGCATAACCGGTTACATCGCGTTCAGCGACGAAGTAAAATGGTAATCTATTTAGAGAGCCAAAATTTTAATAAAATAAAACGTAGAGAACTCTCTATAAAAGACTTAATAATAAAATTAGGTTCGTTAATGGGCAGTTAACAAGTAACTATGACTTTCTTTATGCTTCAAAACAAAAGCGAAAAATATTTTTGTTATGATGATTCCTTTGACCACCGGCGTCAGCCCTGCGTTCAATGATGGTATAAAAGGCGTAGGTTTTAACTTTTGCTAAAATCCATTATCGGTAAATTTCTTTTTCTTGCAATAATTGTAATTGGCAAAAAACGACAACAACCATATATCCAGCCATCAGATGCTGATATATCAGAGAGGGAAACCAGCTTTTTATATAGTGCTACCAACTCTGGGGCTAATATTTTTAAGAATAAGGGTCACTAATTCAAACATATTTTAATAGCCCTCTTGATGGGCTATATGTTCATATTTTAAATACATATTCTCTTCGCGCAAGAATTGAAGAGTAATTGACAAAAACGGTTCCAACCTTGGGGAAGCCTTTCACCCCTTCATAGGCGTTACTGGCAGAAACAGAAACCGGCCTTTTACATACTTCAATCAGCCCTGCCTAATTACCAAGTTGCATCGAAATCGGTGTTTCCGCAAATTATTGAGGGTGAGAGAGGGTAATATTTTTAACAATGAGGGTTACCAGTTCAAACATGTTTCAATAGCCCTCTTCAAGCGCTCTATGTTCATGTGCTTGACTATTTTCTTCGTGCAACAATTGCAGAGTAATTGGCAAAAACGGTACCATCCTTGGGGGAGCCTTTCATCCCTTCATATTTGTTACTGGCAGAAACAGAAACCGGCCTTTTTCATAGTTCAGCTGTACATAATTCCCAAATTTCATCGAAATCAGTGTTCCCGCAAATCGTTGGGGATGGGAGGGGTAATATTTTTAAGAATAAGGGTTACCAATTGAGACATGCCCTCTTGAAGCGCTATATGCTCATATGTTTCGATATTTTTGTCTTGAAACAATTCCAGAGTAATTGGCAAAAAACTAAAAGCAGTCCAATCTTCAGGGGTTTTCACCCCTTCGATGGCTTTAATCGCAGAAACAGAAAGCGGCGCCTTACATAGTCTTATTAGCTCTACATAGTTACCAAATTTAATCCAAATCGATGTGTGCGGGTTGGGAATCTTTCCTTGTAAGTTACATTTAAATCCGAAATAAATTTTATTAACACGTAAATACTTGCAAGCATGTATTTCACAAGTATTTACATATTAATAATTTATTTCGTATTAGAGTGTAACTTAGTGAGTCTCACCTTCAAACCGGCGATATATGTAGGTATAATAGGTACAAGATGAAAACAAAAATTTCAAAAGAAATTATATATTATACAGGATACATTAAATAATGAATGTATATTAAAACAAATATCTAGCAGGTAGAAGAATCAAATAATTAAACGCAAAAAAGCAATATGGAAGAAAAAAAATGAATTGCAGTAGCATTTCACGTCAAATCAAAGATATAATAAGAAATAAGAAATAATACGAAAGATTGAAACAATACAATAAAAAGATAAACAATACAAATGACTCAAACGAAAGAAATTGGATTCAGAACCAGGCGAAGAGAAAAATGAAAATATTACAATATGACAGAAGCATTTTACTAATGTAGTATTTTCAATTTGCTCTTCTTGCCACGAGAATTTCTTTGGTCCTGTTAGTAACGGTTGAGTCTGGTACAGCACCAAAGAATGCCGATACGACAGCTTTCTTTAACAATACCATCTATAACAAAATTAAAGTGTACTGAATAAGTAATCTAAGAAAAATCGATTTTTTCTGATAAAAACTACAGCTTTCTTCTGAAGGTTTGCTACTTGCAAATTTTGCTATTTCTGTTCTAACAAAGTAATTCCATTACCAACAGATACAACTAACATCTCCGAAGGATATGTTGATTGCATAATAGAGAACAATCAGAAGTTCAAGCACTTAAACATTTATCGCAATTAATATCAGCGAGAATCCGTTTAGCAATAAAACCGCTAACATAAGCCACTGATAAAGTTTTTATATTGCCAGAAGAAACAGCTTCATGTATTTCCTCGGCAATATGATAACTTACGTATGTATTAAGGGTTTCATCATAATTTACCAAATTACTTCTGCCAGTCACTTCAGCCTCGTTTAGAAAAGTTTGTAAATTACTTGAAAGACACTCATCATCTTGCTCACAATTGGTTTCTTGCTACCTTGGATTTTTGGGACCATTAATGGGTCTTTAAAGTGGCAATAAACTATGGAACGATTTACAGCAAGTAAATTTTCAGACGTATCCTGGTTAAAAGTTGGAGGTCGGATACTAATTATTCCGTGACTCTTCATGTTTTGCCATATTAAAGTAATAGCTATAATGGAGTGCATCCATTCAATTTTTTATGGTAGTTTCCAATTGGTCTGCCTTTTGCCACGCACATAATTCCACATCTCGATTTAGGGGATAGCTGTGTTCCAAAAGTCCACATGTTCATAACTTCAGGTGACGCAACAAAGTGGCTTCCGTCTGGTAGTACTCGGGCATTTTCGTTAAAGCTATCAATCATCTCGTCGATATCAAGTATGAAAGAAGCAATCCCCAGTGTCTGTTGTGGTAATAGTTCTGAAAATTGAGAATTTAAAGAATTACAGATAGCAGTATTATTCATAGGTAGTAATTCTGACAATTTGTTTGATTCAAGTGTAAAAAATAGGAGTATAGGAGAACATATGTATAACACTGGAAGTACTGCTAATAATAATAAGTGAATGCTTACCTCTCTGGATCCAAAATCTTCATTTCTTCTTGAACAGGTTTAGGTACTGTACTACGATAAAACTTCTTGCTCGAATCGTATGTGGAGGAATCAAAATAGTCCGTGTGCTATATTAAATTCTGCGTCATTTTGGATTCCAAAATGCAATGCATCGAACCATTATTTTTGGCCTAAAAACATATTTCATTATTATTACGTATAACTCCAAAATTGACAATTAAATGGGTGAGTGGAAAAACAGTATAAGACCTAAAAAGTAATTTTGAGATAGTTTTCCGATTCAATTATATTCATCAGTATATTTATTTTCATCTATTGTTGTTTTGCAAACTTTATAATCTATAATTTTGATTATTTATAAATGTTATTAAAGATATATAATTTTAGAACTATTTTTTTCATTTAAGGTTATGCATACAAATCAATACGTACCTTTCAAAATTCTCGCAATACTTTGCTACTGCATATCTTTGCAATCTCCATACAGCTCTTGCCACACAAAACACATTTTTCCCTCATTTCGATGATGAAAAATGGAGCAAGACGGTGAAAAATAACGAATTAAAAAGTCAAAAACAACGTATACTGACGCTGAACAAGCGCCAACGTATTAATAGCAGTAAGTAGCAGTAAGTACGACTATCTACGATTGTGGTCGATTCCTAACAAATCCCGGCAATTACCGCACCACGTGTCAAACCTTGGATTCATACTGACTAAAGGCCAGATAATATGCAGTTTGCATAAATTTGCATATTTGCATAATATATGCACTTTGTATATTATTTGCATATTTTGTAGTAATTCAGCATATTTGAAGTATCCGAGTTTTATTTATTTATTGGATGTAATTTATTATAGGATAGGCATTACTAAAACTATGTCGTGGTTGTAACAAACAAAGAGTTAAACAGTCCTCTTTAAATTAAAAATAGCATTCTATGAAGCCTCTTCTCGATACTTTTCCGATAAGCGCTTCAAAAAATGTATTAATGCTGTTCCCATACATCTAGACCGAGACAGAATTCAAGGAAAAGCTAATTCCCTGAAACTTCTAAATAAATACAAAAATACATTTTACCAGAAAATTAGGAGCACAGGTGTTTCTTTGTTATTCGGAGAAATTTATTCCCATATTCGAAAGCAATCTTATTTATTTTAAACGTAATTTTACGTTGGTTTTTCGAAGTGTAAACTTGTGGGTTGTTATTAATTATAATAGCAAAAATGCCGAAAATAGCAACTGTGCCTGGATGGATTGCACCTTATTCAGAATTGCGTATGGATGGAGAAAAAGTATTTTGCGTAGCATGCAGCAAGATTGTAAGTAAAATTTAAGTTTATTTCCTCTTATTAATCTACAGTTTTTAAACGAAAATCACCAATACAACGCTTCGACAAATAATTTTATTTTAAAATTTTATTTTAAAATGAGTAAAGTGAGATGTATATTTCATGCGTACTTTTCGCATATCATCAGCACAATACGGAATATCTGATATTCCGTATTCTGCTGATGATTTAAAAAAGAAAATCATTTTAAAATAAAATTACTTGTCGAAGCGTTGTGTTGGTTATTTTATAAAATGTCGTTTATTCCGATTGCTTCGCAAACTCTTTACACATTAGTTTTTTATTACTCCTTTATCTCTTACTAACACTTACTTTATAAGAAAGCAACTGATGATATGATATTTTTTATGCAGGTTACAAGTGAGAGAAAGTTTCAAGTCGACCAGCATATTAAAACTCCATCTCATTCTGCAAAACTATCAAAGATGAGATTGGCGAAGAAGGGTCAGCAAACATTACCGCAATGTTTGCCATCAACTTCCAAAAAATCGGAACAAGAACAATGTTTGTGTCGGCTGATATTCCACTACATAAAATAAACAATTTAAATGTCAAGTTATTTTTGCAAAAGTACACCAGCAAATATAATATTTCCGACGAGAGCACCTTAAGAAAAATTATATTCACCGTATCTATGCAGAAACATTGAGTAGCATTAAGAAGGCTGTGTCAAACAATTACCTTTATATATGCGCAGATGAAACTACTGATAGTGTGGGCCGATACTTAGTTCATTTAATGATAGGTATCCTTAATGTATCGGTTCCAGCAAAATCTTATTTAATTTCATCCAACAGTTGGAAAAGGCAAATAAACAATAACAAGGTTTATACAGGAAGAACTGGCAACCTTTTTCTTACCTGAATCGATTCCAACAGACAAAATTCTATTGTTTTTAACGGATGCCGCACCATATATGGTGAAGGCAGCTTTCAACTTGAAAATCTTTTACCCAGATTTAATTCACACAACTTGCTTGGCGCACGGACTAAATCCTGTTGCAGAAGAAGTAAGAAACCATTTTCCCTTGGTAAATACTTTAATTAGTAGTGTTAAGAAAGTGTTTTTAAAGGCTCCATTAAGAATTCAGTTTTACACACAATATCTACCCGGTATTCCGCTTCTTCCTCAACCAGTAATCACACGATGGGGAACGTGGTTGGAAGCTGCTATTTTTCATGCAAATCATTATGAAGAAATAAGACAATTATTATGGATATTGATAGCGATACACAATCTGTAGAAATCAGAATCAGTAGAAAATATTGAGTTGACAATAAAGGATATTTCTAATTTGAAATATGCTCTTATAACAAGCGTGGACGTAGAACGAACCTTTTCAATATATAAATACATTTATTTATCAGACAAGCGCCACAATTTTTCTATTGAAAACTTTGAGAAACATGTAATTGTAAATTGTTTTCATAGTTAATTATGTTGTAAAATGTTATAAATAAACTTGTAGTAAACATAATACAGTTTTTTTCTTCTATAGTATTATATTTTCTAGCATTACTCCTATTTTTTTATCTGCATATTTTTCCTAAGAAAGTGCATGTTTAGGCAAAAATATCTGCATATTTATACTTTTTTTGCATATAATCCGGCCTCTAATACTGAAAAAGAAGGCATATAATCTTCCTAATTAAGTAAACAAAAATGTATATAGCGCATAACTTTTCGTATTTACTTGGAGATCTGTAGTAATCTGTGGTATTGATCGTGAAAGAAAGAAAGATGGTTGCAGTATTTATAACAAGAACAATGAACTATTGGTATATACTGAATCATCATCGGGCGTTTATAAATTAAAGGGTAATGGCTCAAGCTTAGCAGCAAGTGGAGCATCAATAGACCTTGTAACCTGGCACGGGCGGTTACGACACATCAATGTTGGAGATTCACGCAAGATGAAGCAAAGCATAGTTAATGGTATGAATTTCTCAGAAGCTAATAGCACGTCCATGAATTGCGAAGTTTGCGCAGAAGGTAAGCAAACTAGACAACCTTTTAAGCATGCTAATAATGGAGACGAAATCAATAGGTGGAGCGAAATACTTTCTAACATTTATTGATGATTATTCTCGGAAATTATTTGTTTATTTTTTAAGCTCCAAGGCAAACGTATTAGATGTATTCAAACAATTTAAGGAAATGGTTGAGAGACAGAGTGAACGGAGGATAAAGGTCATATGCACTGATAATGGCACAGAATATTGCAACCAGGACTTTGATAAATTTTGTAAAAAATATGGCATTGTTCATTAAACCACGAACGTCTATACCCCTCAGCAGAACGGTGTTGCAGAACGTATGAATCGCACTATAGTGGAACGGGCCACATGTATGATCTTCGATGTGAAGCTGGACAAATCATATTGGGCAAAAGCCATAAATACAGCTACATATGTCGTTAATAGATTCTCTAGTTCGGTGTTAGTGGATAACATCCCAGAAGGGATATGGATTGGCTCTAAGGTAGATGTAAGCTATCTCAGAATTTTTGGATCGCCAGTTATGGTAAATGTGCCCAAGCAACGTAGGTAGAAATGGGATCCAAAAGCTCAGAAGACGATTTTTGTTGGATAAAGCAACACCACCAAGGGCTATCGTTGTTTAAATCCCACAACGAAAGAAGTGGTAACGAGTCGATATGTGATCTTCATGGAGGGTAACCTGCAGATAACCTAGAACTTACCTACTCGTAGTAATGAAAATATTGTTACAGTGGGAGATCAGGTAGCTGATCAACAGCCAAGTGTTGAAATCCCCAAGTGAGGATACCTCCGATGAAGAATCTCAACATGATTTGGTAGACAGCTCAACCGAAGAGACCCATGAAGATGAAGATGATCCGAACGATGAACCCTACGTACCAGAACGGGAGGTGACACCGCCAGTTGAAGTTCGACGTTCGAACCGTAGTCAAAAACCCAAGAAATTAGCCGAATATATATATATATACGTTGCTGGTGCGAAAGAGTTGCATACTGATCCTAGTACAATTGAAGAAGCATTATCACGGTACGATCGCAAGGACTGGGAGATCGCTATTCAGTATGAGCTACGTTCGCTGAAAGAAAATGCTACATGGTCGCTGGTACAGATAACGAAGGAACGTAAGGCAATCAAATGCAAATGGGTCTTCAAAACAAAGTATGACAACAATGTAGATGTGATACGCCGTAAGGCCCGTTTGGTTGCTACAGGTTGCGCACAACATCCTGGTATTGATTATATTATTAACATATTCGCCTGTTGTTCGGGATACTTCCATTTGTTTTCTGATCGCTTTAGCTGTCAAAAATGGGTTGAAAATAGATCAAATGGATGCAGTTACAGCTTTCCTGCAAGGTGATCTCTCAGAAGAAATTTACATGGAACAACCCGATGGGTATAATGATGGAAGTGGTAGAGTGTGTAAACTAAATAAGGCACTCTACGGCTTAAAACAAAGTTGTCGTCAATGGAACCTAAAATTAGAAAGAATGCTAAAATCATTCGGACTTAACAAATCGAGAGTGGAGCCTTGCATATACTTTTCGAAAGATTCACAATTGATTGTTGCGATATACGTTGATGATTTGTTAATTTTATGGAAAGACATCAACGAACACAATAAATTGAAAAGGTCCTTGAGCGAAGCTTTCGATATGAAGGGTATGGGCAAAGCCAAACAGTGTATTGATTTAAATATCACATATGACGACGAAATGTATGCAATTTCACTGGACCAAACAAAATATATTAACGAGATATTGACCAAATTTGGAATGGCTGAATGCAAACCGGCAGCCACACCCAGTGACCCAAGCCAGAGATTATCCATGGACATGTGCAAAGAAAGGATAGAGTAGGTTCCATATCAGGAAGCTGTAGGTAGCCTTCTTTATTAGCACAAGGCACTAGACCAGACATCGCCCATGCAGTGAACGACGTAAGCCGTTCCAATGATAATTATGGAAAGGCTCATTGGCAAGCAGTAAAAAGGATATTCCGATATTTGAAAGGGACAGCAAACTTAAGGCTTTGTTATGGTAACAACGAAGCACTAATTGGTTATTCGGATTCAGATTAGGCATCCGATATTAACAAAAAAACAAGATTCACAACATTTAGTATGTAAGCGTGGACCACTAAAAGCGCCGGTAACGAGATTTATGAATTTCAGTGCGAAATTCGATGAATCGCATATAACGGAACTAGAATTTAGATTAGAAAATTTCAAACTGGTTGTGAACGAATTCGAAAAGGTTCAAAATCAAATAGAAAATTCGGATTTAGAAAACGTTCATGATGAAAGAGAACGTGAGGAATTTGAAAATATGTATTATAAGGCAGTAGCCTCAGGTAAACAATTATTAAAATCGATTAACATTAGCGATAGTGCGTGATTTTGAGATAAAAACGTACAACTTAGCGAAATGAGTAATCTCCAATCATTGGTTTTAAATAATATTATAGACATAAATAATGTACGACTTCCTACAATAAATTTGCCGGAATTTCGATGGTAATTATGAGAATCGGTTTCAATTTCGCGATGTTTTTAACACGTTAGTCGACAGCAACTCGAAATTCAAAGACGTTTAAAAGTTTATGTATTTATCGTTGTCGTTAAAGGGTACCGCTGTTGAAGGTTTTACAGCATTAGAAATTTCTTCGTATAATTATAAGGTAGCTTTAGGGTTATTGAAAGAACGGTTTGAGAATAAGAAAAGTTAGTTGTTAATTCAAATATGCGATCAATGTTTGAATTAGAAAACTTATCACGGGAGTCTTCTGGAGCTTTAAGACACTTATTATACGAGTTCTTAAAACATTTTAGATCTTTAGAGGCATTAGACTGGCCAGTTGAACACTAGGACATTCCATTAATATATATATTAACAAGCAAATTTGGCCATAACACTAGAAAGTTGTGGGAACAATCTTCTAAGGGAAGTAATTTGCTAACAATTGCAGAATTACTAAGCTTCTTAAAAGATAGATGTCAAGTACTGGAATCAATTACAAACAGTAACCCAATTTTGAAATCGACTCAGAATCCAAAGACTATCGCTAATTTCGTTTCTCAAAAATTAAATTCTATTCGTTGTTCTAAATCACATTCAATATATCAATGTCAAAACCTTTTAAAGAAAACTCCAGAAGAACGATTAAAGATAATCAAAAATCTTAAGGCGTGTACTAATTGTTTAGGTCCACGACACACAGCGCAACAGTGCAAATCTACTCGCAGTTGTTTTAAATGGCAAAACCTCCATCACACCATTTTACACGTGAGCGATGCGCAGCAGCCTGTAACTGTTGCTTTACATTCATTTAAGAATGGAAATTACGTACTTTTGTCTACAGCAATAGTTCACATAAAAATCGTCGCTGAGAATTAATCCAGGCCCGGGCTCTGATAGACAGTGGTAGTGATAGCAATTATATTATGACCAAACTATTCAACAAACTAGATAGCAGATATCGCGGTATAGATCCAATAATGATATCTGGAGTAAACGGTACAACTACAACGGTGAATAAACAAATAGATTTAACTATTAATTCTATTCATAAAGATTATCATGCATTTTTAACTTTCTTTATCGTAGATGGAATTACTGAACGAATACTTACGATCGCTTTTGATGTTGATCATCTAAATATACCTCTAGATATTAACTTAGCGAACCCAGAATTTTATAAAACCGAAGATATTGATATGTTAATCGATGCGGTAATATTTTTTGAATTAATCGATAACGGAAAAATCATATTAGGTAGGAATAACGCGACTTACGCGACTCCAAACTTGGATGGTTAGTTACTGGACGATTGAATTCGAAAGGTTTGACAAAGTAATTTTGCCATTTGAGTATTGAAGATAATTCGCAGTTGCATAAAGAGTGCGGTTTTAGAAATTTGAGGATTAGCCGGAAGATAAAATATTCAGTACGAACGAGGCACGATGTGAAAAGTATTTCATAGAAAATACTACTCGCGATGAAACAGGACGATATACAGTAGTTCTTTCCTTTAGCCATAAGAAAGACCTACTAGGAGATAATTTAAAAGATGCGTTATCACGGTTTCAACGACTTAAAGGACGATTATTCGAATTTTATGTCAGAATACGAAACGTTAGAACATATGATGCGCGTAAGCAACTTAACAGCGGAAATTAACGAACGCACAAACTAGCTCTACAACGAAGCTCAGAGTAGTTTTCGACGCGTCCTCACCAACCACTAGTGGTTTGCCCTTAAATAATGTCCTTTTAGTTGGTCCCACCATTCAAAGTGAATTATTTTCAATCCTCGTGAGATGTAGAAAACACAATGTAGCCCTTATAGCAGATATTGAGAAGATGTTCAGGCAGAAATGATAGTAACGATCTAACGGCATTTATCAGTTATGCACAGTACGTATGGTATAGCTCCCGCCACATTCCTAACCACGCGATGCTTAACCTTCCTATACTCACGCATACGGTCTGTGAGACCGATTTATATAGTATAGTATACGTCTTTCATTTTGACGTGAGTATAGGAAGGTTAAAGCACATTGCCGAAAGTCACTTAAATCGATACCCACTTGCTTCTCGTACCATAATCAAGGATATGTATGTAGATGATTGAATAACCGGTATCAACAGTGTAGAAGGTGCAATTACACTAAAAAGCGAAATCAGCCAAATACTTGCTGATGGTGGTTTCAACTTGAGAAAGTGGGGCAGCAACTCAAATGAAGTACTTGATCAGTGTAGGCGCAGTGGGAGTAAAAGTGAACATATGATTAGGGACAAAAGTGATAATCGTACGCTAGGAATAATTTGGATTACCGACGATGTATGTTTTAGCTCTAAGGCTGTTCATTTGGAGTTAGTTTCGGAGTTGACTTGTGCCAGTTTACTACTTTACACTTTACTACTGTTTAAAACGATTCACTTCTAGACGTGGTTTGCCCGTCCAATTATGATACTGATAACGCGAAGACATTCGTTGCAGCTAATAAAGTAGTTTTGAATTATTTTAAGAATCCTTCATTTGTAAATTTTCTAACAGAATGTGTTATAACGTTGAAGTTTATGCCCCTCGAGCACCACATTTTGGTGGATTGCACGAAGCGGCAGTAAAATCCTTCAAAATGCATTTGAAGAAGGTTATATCCAATCACGTGTTAACTGCTGAAAATTTCCTGACGTTACTTTGTCAAATAGAGTCCATCTTAAATTCCCGCCCCTATATCCTCTTTCTGATGACGCCAACGATCTCACGATTTTTACACCGGGACACTTCTTAATTGGGAGTCCTACCAAGTTTCAATCAAACTGTGTGAAGCAATATGAACAACTAACGCAAATATATCAGCATTTTTGGAAGCAGTGGGGTAGAAATTACATCAACCATCTGCATACAAGGGTTAAATGGGCCCAAGACGGCTTGAATGTGCCAGCAATTAAAGATCTGGTCTTTGTTAAGGAATTGGAGCTCCACCGCAACATTGGCCATTAGGTAGAATCTTAAAGTTTCCACCATGGGGCTGACGGCAAGAATCGCGTGGCCACCGTGGTAGCAAGAGGAAAGGAAGTGGTATGTTCCATGGCTCAACTTTGTTCATTGCCAAAGGGTGTTGAAATTGGAAATTTCAAGGTCACGGAGAATGTTGGAGCGAAATAATAACAGGACACAATTTTAAAATACTTTGTAGTTGCTATCTAAAAAAAAAAACGACTTAGGAACACAACAAAAAATTGTAAACCAGTTGTCAAACGTTTATGTCTGTTATATCTTTCCAAATACAATAAAAACCTTCCCTAAGACCATTGTGGTTCCTCTCAGCATCTAGCTGTAACGGAAGTGCTCCAGTACCACCAGGCGGGGAGCCACTCTACTGTTGCGTCACATGAAGTTCTAAACATGCGGACTTTTGGAACATAACCATTTTCAAAGTTGAGATGTGGAACTATCTGCGTGAGAAAAAGCAGACAGGTTGGAAATTACCATCACAAATTAGCTGGATGTCCTGTATTAAAGCTATTATGAGAGTCGCGGCGTAATTAGTATCCGACCTGGAACTTTTAACCAGAAAGCGCTTGAAAATTTATCTGTTGCAATTCGTCTCGATTTTCGCTGCATTGGTAAACCAACAGTTTCACAGTTTATTACTTTTTAAGGACTCAAGTCATAAATGGTATCACAAATTCAAGGTTACAAGAAACTAATTGTGAGCAAGATAATAATAAATAATTTTCTCAACGAGGCTGAAGTGACTGGTAGAAGTAATCTGGTAAATGACCATGAAACCCATAATACATGCGACAATGACGTAAGTTATTATATTGCCGAGGGAATACATGAAGTTGTTTCTTCTGGCAATATAAAAATTTTATCAGTGGCTTATTTTAGTGGTTTTATTAACAAACGGATTCTCGCTGACATTAATTGCGATACATGTTTAAGCGCTTTACTTTCTGATTGTTCACTATTGCGCAATCAATTGAGCAGCAAAATAAATTAACATATCCGTCGGAGAAGTTAGTTATGTCTGTTGTTCATGGAAATACGTTGTTAGAACATAACTTGTGTAACTGCTGAGCATTCTTGGAGGTGGTACTAGAATGGACTAGCTCAGTTTTCCCAGTGCAACAAATGCAACAATGCACGGTGGGGGCTGGTGCAAACGCTCGGTCCTGGTCGGCCGTTCTAGCTGTATCCTCTCTCTAGTGATAAGTCACACGTAAAAGTATATGGTTTATTAAAAGGAACTCATACAATAGAAATAAGAAAACAATTACACATTAAATGAACGCGAACAAGTAAATGCGATAAATAAAATAGGGTGAGAATAATTAATGACACCGCGGCGTACCGTGGTCCGCGAAAGAGGGCGCCTGTATGAGCGGATCGCTTCCACTTTCAGACTAAGTTCAATCCTGTAGTCTTGGTCGTAACACCGACCGTTGGTCAGATCGTTCGACCTTCTAAGTCCAATTTCGTGCCCAAATCAGGAAAAACTGACCGTACGAGCGGGCCGCTGGACTGGCAGACTAACCGCGACCCAACGCTCAATCCGGTTCCTTCTGGATTCTCAGGTGAGTCCCTATATTGCGGACTGCTGGGCTAGCTAGGCTAACCGCGACCTAACTCGGGTTTATATATCGTCTGATAGACTCTCAATTTTTGAAAAATTGCCGGTGGGGACCTCGCGTCCTCGATACTGTTTGTTTTTTCATTGTTTTTAACGTTGGTTGGTTCTTTGTGCTGGAAAGGGTCCCGGACGAAGCAGTGGTTGGTTGGATGCGCTTCGTGAACGATCGTTTTTACTCGGCACCAGGTGTGGCGACTTTGTTATTGGTTTTCTGATTTTGGCTGCTTCGGTTTCCGTCGGCGTGGGCGGAGTAAGTCGGCGGTCACTCGAAGTTACAAATACGGGTGCCGAAGTGTCAGTCGGCCCGTTTGTGGTCGTACCGTACACATTGTGTATACGGGAAAACGGAAAAGGGCCTCAGTGCGGTTCTCAAGTATACCCTTCTAAATCTATCTTAGTTTAATTCACTTAAATCTATCCGGCCGATGCGTAAAAAATCGAGTTTTTTCAACCGCATGTTATCCTAACCGATCGTTAATATTCGGCTGTTGTCGGCGTCGCACGGTATGGATACATGGGAGGAAATATTCGGCGGTTTTTCATCGCGCAAGATTTACATTACATTAATTAAAATTGAATCAACGAAATTACAATGGTTGAATTTAATTTACATTCACTTATGGGCGTTGGGGAGAAAATACGACGGTGTTTTACGGTGCGTAATTCTAGATTAGCTAAAATTGAAATGCATTAAATTGTATTCGGTTAAGGGTGTTATGGAAGATTTCCTACGGTATTTCACCGTGCTTAATATGAGTTTAAGGTGAATAAAATAAAATTACATTTAGGTAGGGACATTATGGCGAATATTTTGCCGTGTCTCGCCGTGCTTAATTCTAATTAGTTTGGTTTAAATTGTAGTAAATGCAATGAATTTAATTACGTTAAATAATTAACTTAATTTACACTAATTAAGCTGCCCATCCGTAAATAACGTCTTATTTCTATCCGTGTAAATTGCGACGGGTAACAACTTGAAAATTTGCAAGTAGCAAACATTCAGAAGTAAGATAGATTGTTTTGAACGTTTAATTATTTCATACCTGTACTTATTATATCTTTGACGTAATTAATATTCACTTTTCTTATCAAAAGCGCTACTGTAATTAATTTTTCTTTTCTTTTATATTATCTTTAGCGTTTAATTATTTGATTCCTCTGTTAAATATTTGTTTTAGTATTCACTCATTATGTAATGTAAAATTCTACTGTAACTAATTTTTCTTTTCCAGTATAATATACATTTTGTTTTCATCTTGTACCTATTGTACCTATATACAGGTTACTCAAAAATGTGGAGACGGCCATTTATTGGCATTAATATTCATTTTAGGAAATTATGTTCAATACAAAAGTTTCTTATGAATTTGCTATCTACATTTCAATTCATTCATTTCCCATTGTGGGACTCCTGCTGATATTGGATGAAATGAAGAAAACGCTTCTTGGTGTGCAATCTGAATGTTCTTCCGGACAGGTGTGACGTTAGTAATCGACAGTAGCTTTCTGGTAGCATTTGGGCCATCTTGTAGATAAAGCTCTGGTGACACACTCTATATAACCTTTTTTACAAGTTCAGCATAACCGGGTCGAACTTCAACACATACTCTAACAGTTTTAAAATATTTCCATTATTTTTTGAGTAGAGTCTATCACTTCCAAAATTTTGTGAACCAAGAAATTCATTCATCAAAACTAGTCGCCTGAGGACTTCTTTCCAGCGTCCAACTTCATTTCTAATGATCTTTTGATTTTCAAAATCAATGGTTTTGCCCAAACATAGTCCCTTACTGAATTCTGCCCCCGACTGAAATGCTTTCATGTGCCCTAGAGATCTTTCATGTTCTGATAAGAGTTCAGATAAATGTTTCCCATCAGAACAACCCCAATCAGTAGTTAAAGATGACCGAATTGCACAAAAAGGACGACAGCAGAAACAGAAAATGATATCTTTCTAAAGTAAATAAATTAGCCAGACGTGCGGAATGTCTTCTCTAATACCCCTACGATGATTGTTTACAGACGCTAAAATGGAATTTAGTCAGTCAACAAGAAATGGTTCTAAAACGCAGTGAAGAAATGGAAGATATCATTCGGGCGGTTTATATTGTCAGTAAACAGCGGCGGAACATTTAAAGCCGTTTTCAGAAGACGAATTTGTGAAAGAGTGCTTAATAGCAGCGGCAAATATCTTGTGTCTACAAAACAAAAGTTCGCAGAAGTTAATTTATTGAGAAGAAGAGTCACAAGAGGAATAGATCCAATGGCGGAAAACATAAAAGTCGTTCTTAAAGAAGTTGTGGAAAAATGTGTTGCATTTTCCAGAGCATTAGATGAAAGCTCGGATATTACTGACATAGCGCAACTAGCAATATTTATTTGAAAATAACAAAAGATTTACTCGTGCATCGACCAATATAAGACACTACAGGGGGAGAAGACTATTTGAAGAAATTGCGAATGAGTGCTTTTAAACTTGATTGGGCAAAGTTAAGGGGTATCAGTGCAGATAGAGGTCGTGCGATGGTAGGGAAAAGTGGGGAAGTTGTGGCTAGAATAAAAGCAGCATTATTAAAAAGAAATATTAACATTATCAGGAATACCTCTGTGCTAAATTATTTAATTTCTCGCATGTTATGGAGACGGTTGTTTCGTGTGTAAAATTCATTAAATCAAGAGATTTGAATCACAGCCAGGTCCAGCAGAACTTGGAAACAGAATATATATATATAATGATTTAGCATTTTTGGTTGATGTCACCAATTACTTAAACAAACTAAGTACGAATATGCCGACACAAGAACTATTTGCCCAGTGTCTATTCACCCTTGTAAAATCCATTCATTCAAAACAAACTTTGGTTGTGGTAGCATAGAAATTATCTTCATTAAATAGAGAATGTACATCCAGATTTGATGATTTCCGTTCACGTGAACTTCTATACCAAGTATTTATGACTGCTTCTGACGCAGACGTGGAGCAAGTGGAAATGTCGCTTTAAATGGAATTAATTGACCTCCAAGTCTAATTGGCGGACAAAAAATATCCTAAGTAATATGCAATCTCCTTGCTACACACCCCATTCGCTCACAATTTTGACATTTGTACAGTTCTATTCCATTTGCTGTTTCTATGTGCGCAGACGAATATGTTTGCCATGCACTTAGTCCACCCAAAATTTGTGATATGATTCTATGCGAAATACAGACATTAAATTTTTTAGAAAATTTATCAACGTGTAACAAGGTTGCTGTTGTTATAAAATATATGAAAATTCAAAAACATTTAATGAAACACTGGATTTTAATAACGCAAAATCAAACTAATATTAAACAAACTTGTGGAAAAAATGATAATGAAATTCTAATTAAAGAGTACAAATTTATAATAACAATATCCTTTGTTAGATAAGCGATATGAAAGTCCATTTATGTGCATGTATTGATGCTGTCACATGCATGACACGAAACACAATGATCCAGTAGTTTTTGAATTCAGATCCTTCAACGTAGTGACACATGTAAAACGTGTATTCGAATAAATCATTTTTGGTTGTTTGCATCTGTGTTCTTAATATAATAGCCGAGCCTTCTCAACACTGCCATCAACAGGTTATGAGTCCAGGAAACGTAGCTCGCACTGAACCGCTAAATAAAGAAAATTATGACACGTGGAAACTGCAGATGCAAGCAATACTCGTCAAAAACGATGCGTGGATATACGTAAACGGTGAATCAGTGAAACCGGATATTGTTGAAGATGACGAGAAAACCGCGATTGCTGCAAAATTGTGGTGCACAAACAACAGCAAGGCGAAATCAGACATTATTCTTTCGATAAGTGAATTGAAACAAATTAAGGGTTGTGAAACGTCGAGAGAAGTGTGGCTAAAACTCGAAAATATTTACCAATCGAAGGGACCAGCGCGGAAAGCAAAATTGTTAAAGCAGCTGATTTTGCAACGCATGGAAAATGGCAATGACGTGCGGGAACACATACGCGGATTTTTTGATGTGGTAGATAAACTCGGTGAAATGGAGGTGGACATTAATTCCGATTTATTATCGATAATGTTACTCTATAGTTTACCGTCGAATTTTGAAAATTTTCGTTGTGCGATCGAATCGCGTGATGAGTTACCATCACCAGAAGTGTTGCGAATAAAAATAGTTGAAGAGAACGACGCGAGAAGAAACGATACTGTATCCACCGCTTGCCAGAACGCGTTATACGCTAATAGAAGTGGAAGAAACACGCGGAAACCTAAATACCCTTCGAAGAAGACTGACATGAACACCGGTAGTGAATTCAAATACCGTTGTCATCGATGTGGTAAAATAGGACACAAAGCGACAGATTGTTGGAAGAAACGTGACCGTGATCGAGAACACGCGAGCAGAAGTGAAGAAACGGGTCTTTGTGTATCAAACGGATTACAAGACGACTACGTACTCCAGGCAACAAACGCGAAAAATGGCGGAAAATGGTGCTTGGACAGTGGCGCAACTTCACACCTAAGCAACTCGATTCGCGATTTTGTCAACACTGAAGACGTCAGCAGCATCGAGCTGAATCTTGCGAACAATAGTTCGACAAAGATACTCGCGAAAGGTGACGTGCGGTTCAGTGCTGATGTTCTGGGTGAGATCAAAAACTTTAAGTTAGAAAATGTCTTACACGCGCCGGACTTACGCACGAATCTATTATCAGTCGGGAAAATAACAGACAAGGGTTTCAGTGTATCTTTTTACAAAGATCGCGCAACAGTGAACGACGAAAAAGGTGCTGTTAAACTGATTGCCGATCGGATTAGTGGATTGTATTACGTGCGCGAAAAGTTGAACAATGGAAGCGGAAACATTTGTGAAATTGCGTGCAATTCTAAAGAAACACAATCTTTAGACGTATGGCATCGGCGCTTGGGGCATTTAAATGAAAAATACCTCATGGAAGCAATTCAGAAACAAACGCTGACCGGTATTAATGTTGAGAAGCCAAAGGGGAAGTTGAATTGCGAAATTTGTTTAAAAGGGAAAATGACTAGAAGTCCTTTTCCTAAGAAGAGCGAACGAAAGACGCAAATTCTGGACATCATTCATTCTGATGTGTGCGGTCCTGTACGCGTAGAATCGCTCGGACGAGCCAGATATTTCGTCACCTTCATTGACGACTGTTCTAAGTGGTGCGAGGTACGTTTTTTAAATGCTAAAAGCGATGTATTCAATGCATTCAAAGAATACAAAGCTTTAGTTGAAAATTCCAAATCCAAGAAAATCAAATGTCTGCAATCGGACAACGGGACGGAATATAAGAACCTGAAGTTTGATGTATTCGTCGCTGAGCATGGAATTGCACGAAGATTTTCGATACCGTATCACCCCCAACAGAATGGCACAGCAGAACAAAAGAACAGAACATTGCTGGACACTGCAAGATGTCTTCTCTTGCAATCCGGGCTACAAACATCATTCTGGGCAGAAGCGGTTTCGACAGCGAACTACATCAGGAACAGAAGCCCAAGTTCCAGCTTGAATGGGAAAACTCCCTACGAAGTATGGACCGGTAAGAGACCAAATGTGTCATACTTTCAAGAATTCGGATGCAAAGCGTTTTGTCTAGACACAGAACCAGGCAAAGGGAAATTTTATTCCAGGGGAAAGCCAGCAATTTTATGGGATATTCTGAGTCATCAAAAGGGTATAGAATGTGGTTGAGTGAAGAGAGAAAGATCGTGATATCCAGAGACGTCAGGTTTATGGATACCCTTCCTTGTGCTCCGACAACCTTTGAAGACTTCATACCTGAAGACATGTACTTGGACGATGACATTGTGAAAACCCCATCCGAAGATCGCATATTAGAGATCGAATTAACTCCACTCCAAGTCGAAGTTGATGAACAAGATGACGTAATCGACAACGAAGTAAACCCGAATACAAATGTACATTGCATTCCACCAGTAAGAGGACTCGGAAGACCTAGAAAGGTACGCACTGGACTGAGGAGAAGACCTCGACTTCAGTACCAGGAAGTCCAAGAGGAGCAAGAAATCAATGAACCACAATTTGCAGCCTTGACTGAGATACCACTGAAGCTAGCCATGTCTGGTGAAGATGCACACGAATGGCGGCAAGCCATTACTTCGGAGATTAAATCTATCCTAAAGAACGATACATGGCAGTTAGTTCAGCGCCCTGCAAACAAGGAAGTAATAGGAAGTCGCTTGGTACTTCGGAACAAGTACAATTCCGAAGGAATGCTGGAAAGAAGAAAAGCCCGATTAGTCGCTAGGGGCTTCGCACAGCGTCCTGGGATTCATTTCAGCGAAACTTTTGCTCCTGTGGCCCGAATGAGCTCCATCCGTTTGCTGATGGCACTTGCAGCCCACGAAAATATGTCTATTCAACATTTGGACATAACCACGGCTTACTTGAATGGGAATATCGAGGAGGAATTGTTCATGGAACTCCTCGAATTGTTAGAGGAATCGCTTGAAACGATAGTGCACACCGATAAAGCGCTTAAGGAAAAGGCAAGTATTATGTTGAAGGAATTAAAAACCGGAAACAAAGTTTGTCTTCTTAAAAAGTCGCTTTACGGGCTTCGCCAAGCCGGGAGGAATTGGAATCTGAGATTGAACAAATATTTGCGAGAACTTGGAGCAATACCAACAAATGCCGATCCATGTGTGTATTACATAAGAAAGAAAGAAATGTTATCTTACATTCTTGTCTATGTTGATGACATTTTGATCGTATCCAAAGACATGCAGTTGACGGAGACAATCAAAAAGAAGTTGGCACGTGAGTTCGAAACAAAAGATCTTGGGCAAATCAAATATTGTCTGGGAATAGAATTTTCTTGGAAAAAATACAAGATTTTCTTGAACAAGCGTGGGTACCTCAAAGACGTATTGAGGAAGTTTGGCATGGAGGAATCAAAGCCAGTAAGCACTCCTATAGACGCAAACTCCAAGCTAAACAAACCGAAGTTCGAAGTAGACCCAGAAGTGCGAAGATTACCATATCGAGAGTTGGTGGGATCGCTGATGTACTTAGCTGTCTCTACCAGACCGGACATCGCACATGCTGTAAGCAGTCTTAGCCAGTTCAACGACAACTTTGCCAGTGAACACTGGACGGCTGCTAAACGAGTCCTAAGATATCTCAAAGGAACGATGGACTACGGAATAGTTTTCGAACGAAACTCAAAATGTCTGGAAGGCTATGTCGATTCCGATTGGGGAAACTGTCCAATGGATAGGCGTTCTTACACGGGATATACTTTCCTTTTAAGCGGCGGACCTGTTTCATGGGATTCCAAGAAGCAAAGGACAGTGGCTTTATCATCGACAGAAGCAGAATATATGGCTCTCACAGAAGCTTCGAAGGAATCGATCTACTTGAAGGATTTTTGGTACATATCACGCACGCAGCGAGCACATTGACATTAGACATCATTTTGTTCGTGAGACTTTAAGGGATCAACGAATTAGCGTTCATCATGTATCCACAGACAGCATGGTAGCAGATATGATGACAAAAGGACTACCCAAAGAGAAACATTTGAAGTGTTTGAAGCTATGCGGCCTGAGAAAATCGTGAGTGAAAGTTTTGTAGACTTTTATATCGACGGGCAGTGTTAGATAAGCGATATGAAAGTCCATTTATGTGCATGTATTGATGCTGTCACATGCATGACACGAAACACAATGATCCAGTAGTTTTTGAATTCAGATCCTTCAACGTAGTGACACATGTAAAACGTGTATTTGAATAAATCATTTTTGGTTGTTTGCATCTGTGTTCTTAATATAATAGCCGAGCCTTCTCAACACTGCTATCAACATCCTTCAATTACTAATAACAAATGAGAAACTTTAGTAAACATAATGTTACAGAAATATTTTAAAATTTGAATTTGCCGTCAAAAGCCAGTGAGAAGTCGGTCAACAATAGAAGAGAGAGTAGAGAGTTAAGTTTAATTTAGTCATGTCAAGTAGCTGGAGAGCATAGAAAACTTAACTATAGATAGACCGAAATGTCCCTTATAATAAATTAAAATTGGTAAATAGTACCACCTGCCGGTTTAGGAGAAATGTGAAAATGGAAACCTGGATTTGAAATAATACACAAAAATATAAATTTCTTACAATACTTATTTGGTTTTATTTGCTAAAAGTAAATGTTTTCGTGTAATTGTAAATGATTGAGGAATAAGACAATTACTAACAAAAACAATTTTCAACATATAAAACTAATAAATATTGCCTTCAGAAATTGATGGTGTTTTTTAGATGCGGTATCCTCAAAACATATCCAACAGAAATCTTAGAAATAAAAAGAAATGGGAGCATAACGATAGAATATATACATCATTTGTAGGTATCTTTGTTGACCATGTTCAGTAATATTAAAAGTAACAAAATTAATAATAAAATACTAATAACAGTAATAGTAACAATGACATTAAAAATAATCAGGATATATATCTATACATTTACTTGAAAATATTAATACTATTATACAAATTTAATTTTTTTCTGTATCTGATTTGGAGTACAGTGATTCTACCTACATTTGAGGTTTCAAGGGGAAAAGAATTTTTCTTTATTATTATTACAGATTTCCTAGATACACAATACTAACACACATGTATGTATGAGAATTTATACCACTATAATACTTATTTATATTACACAAAAAGTAACAAACAAAAGAACAATAATACAAATAAAACATGTCAAATAAAAAAGAGAAGATAGCAAAGGACTGAAAAAAAAAACAAATATAAATTACTCAAGAACGTTACGTGCCACTTATATTTATTGCCAAAATATGGCAAGAAAAATTAAAGATCAATTGTATTAATTTGGATTGAGTTTTAGATACGACCGTAAGAATTTGTTATAGAATTAAATCGGGTAAGCTTACATATAATATATAATTTAAGCAATTTGAATATGAGCTTTTGATAGACTGTGCTGCAATTGAATAACTGTTATACACCTGATGTCACAGAACACTATCAGATATGTGTAAAGTTGGATATACATTCTTTATCAGTTTACTATTTTGTCAAAAGCATGCATGAGTAAAATACTTGGAACAAATACAGTAATGTATATAGACATACTTCAGGGGTAAATCTTCAATATATTTATTACCATACATTTCCAGCCAACCTTTAAATGAGGCAGGATATTTTTCAGGTTGGGGAAGCTGTGCCTTCCATAATTCTTATTTGGGATGTACTTCTACATGGCACAACCAGGTTTTCCCATTTTCACCATTAGTAACTAAAACAATATTCCTGAATTTCACTGAAACTTTTGGTTCAGCGGCACATATGTAAGACAGTTTTGAGATAAAATAAGGTAAGCAAAAGCAATTCAATATGAATTTTAGAATTTTACGTACCTAGAACTACGCAAATTTATCAACCAGTAATAGCAATAAAACAAAAAAACAAAATAACACAACATTACTTATAAACAACTTTCAAATATTCACGATTACGACCAGATCATGTTTTTGTGCCCATAGTCAGGCGGTGATATAATGGTATTAATAAGTGCCACGTTGGGAGAACTATGCCGCCATTTTGATTTTACTTACTTATATAAGACTTTTTCTTCTATCTATAGTTATATGTGCTGGAGAGTACGCTACTATTATTAGGACCGGTTTCTTGTAAACTTATCAAACAGTTACCGGCTAGGTACCTATCCGTTGAACAATAGCAGTTTCTGAGTTTTGCTAGTTGACGTCACAACAGATACTGGCCCGTTAACTTATCGCTTGAAGCGTGAGGGATTACCGGTCAGTTATTTTGTAATATTTGTCGTGTTGGTATTTTAGTAACCCTTTTGTAGCTAAACCCTATACTAAAAAAACACCAACTTCTTGTTACTGTAGTGTAGCCATGGATAAAAGCAGGAAGAACTTCACACAAAGTGAAGAGGATTTATTACTAAAGCCAGTTTTGGAATGTGGGTACACGCGCACACACCATCACGCGCATACGTATAAGTTATGGTACACGCGCACTCACCATCACGCGCATGCGTATAATTTGTGTTGCACGCGCACTCACTATCTCGCGCATGGGTAAAACAGACCGACATGTCCGCTCTAACCGTAATATAAAGAAGAACGGATGTAGACGTTAGGGATATAAGACGTGTACGACCTTTGTACCTTTTTGCCTTTTTTATTAAATCTACATGTATTAAACATTTTATGTTATGTGTTGGATTTAATTTGTGCACCGACCCCATAATTTGGGGGCCCAACCGGGATCTGACACATTTTTTCCACCAAAAAGAAGTTAGGACGAAAGAAATAAAACAAAACGTAAGACGAACGACGAAAGAGAAGCAGCTTAGGTTCAAAATAAAAGAAGTTAACGACGAAGGACGAACAAGACGAAGCTGGAAGCCGAAAAATAAGTTTGGAAGAAGAAAGAAATTAGGAAATAATATAAAGAAGACCAAAGACACCACATCCATTGTTATTACGCCACGCTGGTTCTACTCTAGTGCTGCAAGGACCGTAAGTTTGAAATATATTGTTGAAAGTGAGTACTTTATGCTTTTCCAGTAGTTGTAGAAATACAGCAAATACTAAATATTATTTGCTCTTTTATACTGTAGAATTAAACTGTTGTTAACAAATAGTATATTTTGTAACGTATACTTACTATTGTATTTCTTGTTTGATATTTGACATTTTACATTTTAAGTTAGTGTATACAGGGTTGACACAAATATCACATCGCTAAACTTCTCACCACACAATTGTTTATAATAAAATCGGTGACACTTGTTTTGCTAGCTCGAGGCAAGCATCTTCAACAACCGTATAAACCGCTTCGGTTCGATTCGGTGTGGTGAGGAGTTTAGCGATGTGATATTTGTGTCAGTAAATTACACCAAAGTCTTTGCAATCACCTTCATCGTATACAGGGTTTTTGAAAAATTGTTTGTATGTAGAAATGACATTATTAAAAGATATTTTATCTATTTTAAGTAATTTAAAGACGGCTAAAGCGAACATATTAAGAGCACTATATAAATAAATTTTTGAAAATAATGGTGACAGAGCTAATCGCAAAAGAGTTAGGGAATTTTCGGGTTTTGCTTTTTATTTTCAATCTAATCAATATAATAATAAGATGACTTTCATTAAAAATAATTTCAAACTTAGTGACTTGGTTGCTATTTGTAATATTTTATATATTGAATACGAGGGCACAGAAGAAGAAATAATCCACAGGATTTGTTGAAACTTAATCGACCTACAAGGAGTAAAAAATATGATAATGGTAACTGAAGATGATGACGATGATGAGGAAAGTGATATAGAACTAAACCAAGATGACACCGACAAGGTTTCGAAAATCATACAGCCGCACAGAGCAAAGAAAAGAAAAGTCGTTAAAGCAGTCCTCATGTTGCAACGTCGGTATCACACTTAGCTATTCGTTTTCGAGATGTAGAGGATGCTGTACGTAAATTTAACTGAACCGATAATTATTCTATTGAAAAATGAATTGAAGATGTGGAAGCTGTTGCTCAATTATTGCAGTGGAGTAACCTACACATTTTTATATATGCCTGAAGACAACTAGCTGATCTAGCTAAATTATTTGTAGAAGGTGAACCACAAATAAGAACTTGGAATGATTTAAAAGAAAAGTTACACTTAGAATTTGGTAAACAAGTTAACAGCGCTTAATTGCACCGGATATTGACTGAACGAAAAAAGAAGAGTCCTTGCAAGAATATTTCCTGCATATGAAAGAATTAGCCAGTAGAGGTCGCCTAGAGGAAGATGCAATCATCCAATACGCAGTTGATGGAATCTACGACAATGCCTACAATAAGATGGTTTTGTACAATGCCAGAACGTTAAATGAGTTAAAGCCACGGTGGGCAACAGCCGGCTTGCTGTATGATTTGATCCGGCCCGCGAGACATTCTGAAAAACCTAATTTAAAAAAATTAAAATTACACTACTTACTCAAACTCACGGAATCAAGTAAGCGAGCAAGCCGAGTGTCGGCGATCATCAAAGAGTGAGGCGGCAAACATCAAAGCCTTCGATGTTTGCCGCCTCACTGGTGGCGCAACAAAAGATTATTTCTTCTCAACTATTCTACACTAGACGATTCTAGATCATTCCTTCATTTTGCCTATATAAGCGGGTGGATGGCCCGAACTTTAGTTCAGTTCTACTTGAGCTACCGAGGTGATAATTTCGACGAGCGATATCCTAGCGAACTGCTAGTACCGCCAATTAGCTTTGTGACTTTATGTGCATCTTGGGTGCTTTCTAATTATATTTTGCAAATGATGTCTGGTGGAAAGAAACGAAAAGTAGATGCAGAGGGTCGCCAGTTTCAAGAAAAATGGACTGAATTCTTTTTATCTTGCACAATGGTAAGCCTATTTGTTTGCTGTGTAATGAATCCATTTCAGTGATGAAAGAATTCAATATAAAGAGGCATTACTCAACTAAGCATCCTACGCTGCACTCACTGACAGGACAAATAAGAAAAGACAAAATCCAGAAGCTTACTGCAAATTTGGAAAAGCAGCAGCAAATGTTTTATAAACAAAGAACACTACTTGATAATGTTGTGAAAGCTAGTTTTATAGTTAGTTCAAAATTGGCAAAGTCATTAAAACCATTTTCCGAAGGCGAACTTATCAAGGAGTGTATGTTAGAAGTTTGCAGTGTTTTCTGTCCTGAAAAGAAAAATGAATTTGAAAAATTAGTTTGTCAAGACGAACTGTTGTCCGACGTATAGAAATGATGGCTAATGATATAAAAACAACATTGACTGATCGTATGGCCGGTTTTGAATCATTTTCCATAGCATTAGACGAGAGCACCGATTTGCCGGCCACAGCTCAACTGGCTATATTTATTCGAGGTGTTGATAAAGAGTTCACTGTTACTGAGGAATTGCTTGGTTTACAGCCGCTAAAAGGAACCACTACAGGAGAGGACATTTTTAATGAAGTTCAAAAGGTATTTACAAGTTTTGCCTTGCCATGGTCAAAATTAGTTGGAGTATGCACAGATGGAGCACCTCCTATGGTCGGCTTACGTAAAGGTTTCATCTGAATTTTGAACGAAAAAGCAACTGAATTAAATGTGCAAAAGATGATTTGATAGTCCTTCACTGCATTATCCACCAACAGAACTTGTGTTCTAAGTCCATTCGACTCCAGAATGTTATGAATGTGGTAGTAAAAACTATCAATTTTATTCGATCCCGAGGGCTTAACCATCGTCAATTCAAGGCGTTTTTGGATGAAATATCAGCCGAATATGACGACGTAACATATTATTCTGAAGTCAGATGGCTAAGCAAAGGAAAGATGCTGAAACGGTTTTACGAGCTTATAAATGAAATAAAAGACTTTATGCAAATAAAAGATAAACCACTATCTGAATTAAGTGACCCAAAATGGATATGTGACTTAGCATTTCTGGTCGACCTTACTGGCTATTTGAATGATTTTGAAATTTGAAACTTCAAAAACAAGGACAGTTAAATGATTTGTACAACCATTTGAAAGCGTTTCAGAATAAAATCCGCTTGTGGGAGGCACAGATGCTGTCTGGAAACAGTTACCATTCCACCACGCTCTCTGCGTATGAGAATATTCCTTATGCTCAATATGCTGAAGAACTCAAGGTACTGTCGGAGCAATTTTCGAACAGATTTAGCGGTTTCAGAAACATGGAAGACTGTTTCAATTTATTTGCTACTCCAACAAAAAGTAATGTACAAAATGCTCCAATACACTTGCAAATGGAGTTGATCGAGATTCAAGAAAACTCACTCCTAAAATCTAAATTTGAAGACGTGGAGTTGTGTGATTTCTACAAAAAATACCTCGAAGAAAACCATTTTCCGCGACTTAGAAAATTCGCAAGAAGATTGATTTGTGCGTTTCACAGTACTTATAAATGCGAACAGTTCTTTTCACTGATGATTTCACACACAGTTAATAAATCGAAATATCGTACAAGGCTGACTGATGATAATTTGGAAAATTCTTTACGTCTTTGTATCAGTGGAATTAATCCAAACATCGATGGATTAGTTTCCCAAGTTCAAGCTCAAGTGTCTCATTGATTTCGGTATCGCTATTTAACTTTCGTAGTTTGTAACAAGTCCAAATTTAACGATTTAATTATAATGTTATTATTTCATTTTGTTATTTTCATAAATTGATATTATAATAACATTGTCGTATTATTTCATGTCTGATATCTATTGCAAAAAATTATGAACAGTACAACACTACTTTAAAATGTACTACTTTTAAACGCGGCCCGCGAACGTATTTGCACACTAAAGTTTGGCCCACAACATGTTAAAGGTTGCCCATACCTAAGTTAAAGGAAAAATTACGAATATATTGTTGGTCATCGTTCAGTAGAATGTCCTTCAAAAGGTAATGGAACCAAATGTTTCAAATGCAATCAGTTTGGGCATCGTTCATTTGAATGTAAAACTAGATCCACATCAAAACACGGTACAGATTCAACGCAAGCACAAACCGTGAATATTATTAAGATGTCACTCCCTTATTCGAAGAACATACTAATTGAAAATCAAACTGCTGTCGCACTTATAGATACTGACAGTAAGATAAATATAATCACAGAAAGTCGTTGTAATACAATTGATAAATGCTTGTTTAATGGACCACGTATTACACTTAGTGGATTTGGAGATGGACAAGTTCAAACCATGCGATGTATAAATTCAACTTTAGAGATTAATGGATAGTTATTTCAAACGGTTTTACACGTAGTATCCCATGACGTTATGGATGCTGATATAATTATTGGAAAGAAATTATTACAACAAGCACATATGACGATAGATGGAGATGATGTCATAATAAAGAAGAAAAAACTTCACATGCCACCGGACATATTGATGATCCAAGCGTCAGAGAATGCCGAATTAGATATACATAGGTACTACGGCTACACCTGAACAAGTAAAGATTCTAGAAGAACTAGTTACAGAGTATTGACCTCAAAAGACGAAGACGACAGACATTACCATGAAAATAATTACAGATATACCAATTTACCATACTCCAAGATGACTACCATATACTGAAAGAGATACTGTCGACAAGCAAATTAGTGAATGGCTAAGGGATGGAATTATAGAACATTGTGCCTCAGACTACTCCAGTCAAGTAGTAGTGGCTAAGAAAAAAGAACATACAGTGGGCAATACCAATTCTTGAAACCACCTTTTGGCTTGTGCAACTCTCCTTCATTTTTCAGAGATTTATAAACCAGGTGTTTCTAACCTTTACTAAAGATGGCATTGCTTTACCCTACATGGATGATTTGATAATACCAGCCTCAAGTGAGAAAGAAACGTTGCAGCGATTAAAATTCGTTACTTAGCGATTTGTTGAAGAGAGACAAAGTATTCAAATTCACTAAAATAGAGAAGTTAGCATTTGAACAGTTAAAGAAAATATTATCGGAAAAGTCAGTCCTAAGTATTTTTAAAGAAGGCTGTGATAACAAACTTCATTGCGATGCAAGTAAAAATGATTATGGGGCAGTACTCTTATAAAGATCAAGTGCAGATAATAAATTACATCCAGTACATTACTTCAAGCATTAGCCATTATTGAGGCTCTACGAAAATTTAGAGGCTAACTTTTGGTATCCAAATTTAAGATACTAATGGACTGTGCTGCCTTCAGTCAGACAATGCGAAAACAAGGAATTAGGAGCACGTGTAGCAAAATGGGCACTGTATTTAGAAGATTTCGATTACGAAATAGTACATTGAACAGGTACGGCCATGCGCCATGTCGATGCTTTAAGTAGATACGCGGTTATGACCATTACTGCAGAAGATGATGTTTCCATAAGAGTCTATAAGACCCAAGAAACTGACGAAGAAATTTCAGCGATTATGGAAGCTCTTAAGAAAACTGCAGACTTCAATAATTATTTCACGAGAAATGATATTCTATATAAGCTTGACGAAGGAAGAGAATTATTGGTTATCCCTAAAGCCATGCAATTAGAAATTATTAAACTAGTGCATAAAAAGAACCATGTTGGAAAGAAAAAGACCGGAGACTAGGTGATACATGCAAATACAAATCCAGCAAAAGCATTTTGGGAATCCAGCAATAATCATTTCAGATAGAGGTACTGCCTTTACCTCCCAAGAATTCGGCAATTATTGTGAAGAAGAGGGAATTAAGCTGTACCATATTGCTATATGCCTACCTCGAGCAGACGGACAGGTCGAGCGATTGAATTCTTCAATTGTGTCAATTCTTACGAAATTATCTATGGAAGACTTCACGAAATGGTATCGGCACGTAGATCAAGTACAACGGATCATTAATTCAACCTATCAAAGAAGTACTGGTTTTATCCCGTTTGAGCTCCTACTTGGTATTAAAATAAGAAATAAAGGTGATTTACGCATAAAAGAAATGTTAGAAGAAGAAATACAGTTGAATTATGATGAGAGAAAACAGCTTCGAATAAATGCAAAAGCACAACATTTGAAAATGTAAGAAGAAAATCGAAGAAGCTTTAATCTACTTAGACGACCTGCTACCGAATATCATATCAACGACTTAGTTGCAATCAAAAGATGTCAACAAGGACCAGGTTATAAACTAAACCCAAAGTATATAGGCCCATATAGAATTATCAAAGTAAAACCAAAAGGGACATATGATGTTGAAAAGGTGGGTTGCCACAACGGACCGATAGGAATTTCCACCTGTGCAGATTATATGAAAATGTGGCCCAACCCTGAAAAATATTAGCAGTCAAACGAGTGTGAGTCGGATTCCAGTAGGATGGCCGACTTGTAGGTACACGCGCACTCACCATCACGCGCATGCGTATAATTTATATATATATATATATAGCGTATATGTCTGCTCTAACCGGAATATAAAGAAGAACGGATGTAGACGTTAGGGATATAAGACGTGTACGACCTTTGTACCTTTTTGTTTTTTTTAATTAAATTTACATGTATTAAACATTTTATGTTATGTCTTGGGTTTAATTTGTGCACCGACCCCACAGGAATATAAAACAATCATCGAAAATAAAAAAGTTCTTGATCGTTATATATAAAGGGTGGGCCATTTATTGGTCCGATTTTGAACAGCCTGTCGATAATGACGCTGTCAACTTTCGCACCATAAGTTATTGATTCTAGGTTAGTTCTAACCTTCCGCTGAACAAATATGATCGGATATATCGGTTTTCTTTGGAACAACGCTTTGAAATACTGAAAACTTATTTTGAATGTGGTTCTGTCATGAGTGAAACATTGCGAAAAATTAATTAGTTAAACTTTGATTGTTAAATTGTTCGATACATAATTTTTTTTCTGAAAAATCTTGTTATGTAATCTATCAAATGGCGCTAATTGGCTACAATTGGGGTTGTTATATCAGAGAAAAGGACATGACGTCATATCTGCGACAATGACGTCACAACATATATTTTCTGTAAAAATTTACATTTAAAAATTAGGTTTGACGTACCCAATCGTTTTTTAAACAACATTATGCCGGATTTTCCGAAGTAGGATTGGTTATTATTATTGTATGTTATATTTTTCAACTCTCAAGGAGAAGGACACACCGCCAAACAATGTACACAACACAAAAAGCAGAAAGGTTCTTGCTTCACTTGTGGTGAACTGTTACACAAATGCAGGAATTGCTCAAAGCCGAAATCAGAAGGCAACCAAACAATGAATGTCCTTTATTTTATAGTCATTATACTGGAAGTTTCAAATATTCCTTCCTTTTATTGCTTTTTGCATGTGTTCAAACCGATTCTCCAAACATCTTTTAAACTCTGAAGTGGGTATCTCAAAACTATGGTTTTTGAAGGCTTGGACAGCTTCTTGAGATTGTTTTTTTCTCATTTTGGAACATATAGAAGTCGATAAGCGATAAATCAGATGACTATGGACAGTGAGACATTAATTCGATGGCGTCCTATTCGAAATAATAAATTCTTTGACGTGATAAGCGCTGCCATGATGCAGAATGATGCGACGTTTTCGGTTGCTTTTTCTGATTTCGTCAACGACTTTTGGCAAACAAATTGTCGTATATCATTTAGCATTACCTGTTCTTCGATCTCTTAAAGGAATGGGGATGTGACATGTCTAGTACAACCAAAAAGCAAGCGATGATTGTCTTAGAAGTGCGTCGTGAACGAATAACTTTTGTGGGAATCAGTTATCTTGGATCACCCAAATAGTCAAAATTGTTGCTTAGTTTTTGGTTTATAGGAATATATCCAAGTCTCTCCACCTGCTACTATGCTTTGTAGGAAGTTCGCAGTCCTTAGTCGATCTTTTTAAGCATTTCCTTATACCTATTAAAACAAGCGTTCTTTTGAGCTTCGGACAAATTATGCGGAATCCATCGGAACAGATCTTTTGAGAGCTAAATTTCTTTTGCAAAATCGAATGTATTGTAGTCTTCGATATGGCTTAGCATGCGTTGTTTGGAATAAGAACCGATTTTGGTCAATCTTCACCCAATTCATCACCCACTGGCGCAAGATCACGACGAAATTGTACAGACCAATTTTCAACAGTCTGTATGTTCTGATGGTCCCCTCAGAGGCTTACTGTTAACAAGTTTAACGAGTGAGTTCGGGAATTTAGCGCTCCCGCGGTACCCGAGCTAAAACGCAAACTAAGGTGTAAGGTAACGTGTCGAGAGTTGCGTGACCGCAAGAGAGTGCGATATTTAACGTTCCCCTTGGGGGCACCAGGCGAAATCCCATTGTATTTAGTCTTACCCGATCAAGCGGGGCTCTGATCGGGCGGGCAGATACTTCCCTAACTACTCTTCGTACAGCTACGCTATGTGGAATTTCCAAGGCTAAAGTGCAAAAGCTTGTGAAACATGGCCAAGACTAAAGACTAAAGACCATACAGATTAAAAGAACTATAATCAAGGCCAACCTTACTAGGCATGCACGAAGGGGCCAAGTTTAGTCTATATAAGGAAGTTAGGCCTCAACAGACAGCGGAGGCTACTAAACGTAAAGAAAGGGCGGAAGTCCAAAAGGACGAGGTCGGAGGGCAGTACTCGCGCAGGTCTTCCGGAAGACAAGAGGCCAGAAGGTTTAACCTACAAGGATGCTGCTTTGGAGAGGACCACGGTAGTATGCAACCACTATCGAGCCACCCAGATGGAGCCGGCAAAGCTTAAGGCAGTCCAGGACTCCAGGCATGCATTGTTGTTGAGTTAGGCAAGATAGTAAACAATCATCCAAGAAAAACTTTCAGATGAAATTTGCACTCTTTCACAAAATTTCTTTTTTACGTTCACTGTAAACAAACTACTTGGTCCTTTTCTACGTTGCCATTGTTTGCACCATAACAAATGTCAAATTTTACGAAAATGGTAATGCCACATTTCAAGGATGCCACCAAGTTCTCTTTTGTAAAAATATAAAAGGCGCTCCACGAAATAATTTGGTTGCTTTGCTTGACTCGGGACCTCCAATAAGTATCATCAAAAGTAAATATGTTAACAACTATACGCCTCGTACCGGTGATCATGGATCCAAGCTAAAAATTTTAAGTAATTTTCAAAAAGGCATTGAGCTAAGTGACGATATTAATGTTAGTATAAATTTTGATGTAGTTCCTGATGATATACTGGGTAGATACTTTATTTCTTTATAAGATTAATATATAAGTTTGATAATTTATTTTCTGTGGTACAGTATGAATTCAAAAACATAGTGAAATTGAATATTCCTCACAATGGAAAAGTCCAAGCTGAAAGTATCGCTCATCCAGCAATTGATTATGAGTTAAAAAGTTTCTATGTCCCAGATGGCATACCTATCTCCTATAGGCCAAGACGCTTATCACGATATGAGAAAACCGAAGTTAGTAAAATTATTAACTGATTAAGACAAAACATAATTCGCAAAAACAAGTCAGTCCAATTGTCTTAGTACCAAAGAAGAATTGGAATCAAGAATGTGTGTTAACTACCGCCAGTTAAATAAAGTAACTTTATGCGACAACTTTCCACTCTCACTAATCGATGATCAGCTAGATCAGGTAAGGGATAAAAACTGTTTCGCCCTACATACTAGACTTGAAGAGTGCGTTCCATTATGTCCACGTGAAACCGTCATCTACATAATTCACATCTTTTGTAACGCCTATAGGATAATATAAATACAGTAAAATTGCGTTTGGATTGAAAAATAGTCCCACTGCCTTCATGTGATATATTAATTTAACATTGAAAGACCTGCTAGAACGAAACCCAATTTTTACGTATATTCCTTACTAGCCCAAAAGAAATTGAACTAAGTGTTACTATTTCCAGAGACAGTTATTGAAAACTACCTAATTCCAATAAAGAAGTAGAATTCTAGTAAAGAAGAAGAATTATATATACCTTTATACAATTATTAGAAAGTTTACAGAATGGACATTTGATGCAAAAGAAATACAGGATGATAAAATCGAAATTATGAGAACAACCTATACTACATAGAGCTGAAACCGTGCTTCATTGCGATGCCAGCTCTCAATGATTTGGATTGCAACGGTAGAAAGATTATAATATGCAGCTTACTTTCTTCCGTAAAAAGTGAACAACAGAAACAGAATCTAAATACAATTCCTACGAACTAGAGTGCATCTGCACAATAAACCCTTTAAACCGTTTCTATATCTACTTATATGAAATTAAATTCACAATTCTAACAAATCTAGAGAGTTTACAGTTGACACTTAATAAGAAAGATGTAACACGAATCATGTGGTAGGTAGGACCCACTGCTAATCAAAGAAGTACCGCTTTACGAACTCAGAAATGGTTTAATATACATGAAAGAGAGAGAGAAACTATTATTTTGCGTACCGGATGAGATAGTTTCAAGTGTAATACACACAAGTCATGTGAATATAGGATAGTTGGCTACAGAGAAAACGATAAAATATATTAAACAATTATATTAACGAATACGAATAAGAGGGTTTGTTAATTACATGGGGGGTGTTGATTTGTAAAACAAAAAATGATTGTTGTTGATAATTAATTGATAGATTGATAATTGATTGAGCGGCTAGCTTGGCACCTCCCTTACGTAATAACATTAATAAGCTTTTGGTGAAGGAGAATGTGGAGAAGTGCAAAAGGGTTAAAAATAAAACACTTATTTATTTGCTTGCTAAATAAAACGAGCACTGTCCTTTGAGAACGTATATTAATTGTATTAATTAAACGTTAAATAATTAAAGCAAAAGAAACCGATAATTACATGCGGTTTAAATTTGGAAAATGCGTAGTCGTACGTTTGTGCGTGAATGGGTGAATGAGTGGTGTTGAGTAATAATATGAACGATAAATTAGGTAAATTAGAACGATAGGGCTAACTTACGGCGTGGTACCTGAGTTCGAAGAATGGCGGAGACGGGGGCTCCGATGGTAGTTGTGTGTGTGTGTGTGTGTGTGTGTGTGTATGAGTACTGACTTAGAGGTACTAAGTGAAACGTTGAGTGTGTGGGTGTCTGCAAGTGACTAAAGAAAAATTCGCGCGATTTGTATTTAAATGTCGCTGAAGAGTGTGAGGGGTTACTAACTGTAGAAAGTTGGGATGAACAGTTTATGAAGAATACGCAGGCCTTTTTTACCTACTAGTTGACCGAGGGTTGGAAAAAGGACACGAACACATACTCGCAAACACAAAATTGCAAAAATAATTTTAAATAACTTTCCTTCAACTGAACGGAACACAGATATTGGCTAAAATATTAAGAAAAAATAATTTAATCGCGTATTTAAAATGACGAGGGAATTATTTTAGTTAACGAAGTGTAACAGGTTACAACCTACAACTAAAACTATTTTAATAAAATTAAATGTAGAGGACTCTCTATAAACGACCTAATAATAAAATTAGGTTCGCTAATGGGCAGTTAATAAGTAACCGTGCAAAAGCTTATAAAGTAAGCACAATTTGCGTATGCCACTAATCCTGTAGGAATTTTTGACTATGTTAATCGCAAAGCGCAACTTCAGGCTAATTAGTTTCGTCCTCATTAGGACTCGTCAGTACAGTATATCGTTCTGCGAGTGACACAGTGAAAAATTCCAAATGATACGCCGATATCTCGGTGAGATGGATATGGTCAAAATAATGACCCCATCTTCCGAGCAGGAGAAATATTGCCATACCCGGTTACATCGCGTTCAGCGACGAAAGAAAATAGCAATATATTTTCGAGAGCCAAAATGTTAATAAAATAAAATGTAGGGGACTCTCTATAAACGACCTAATAATAAAATTAGGTTCGTTAATGGGCAGTTAACAAGTAACCGTGCAAAAGCTTACAAAGTAAGCACAATTTGCATATGCCAATAATCCTGTAGGAATTTTTGACTATGTCAATCGCAAAATGCAACTGCAGACTAATTTGTTTCGTCCAGTATATTTCCTTGTTGGCTCTAGAGAATACATTGCTACATCGAAAACTGTTTAAAGTGCTTAATATGAGTATATTTCCTTAAGTATGGTAGGAAGGAAGGTCATCTACACAGTATTGATACAGGTAACATACTTTTCTATGCCCTACATATTGATCATTTAGATTTAGAAAAATCCAAACAACACCACCGGCTTATATTAGTCGCTGTAGACGCAAATACCAAATTCGTTAAGTTATTACCGTGGGAATCTATTCAAAGTCATGAGGCAATAAAACAGCAAGATATTATTTTTATGTGTATAGTAGATCTAGAAGAAGAAGGTATCAGATCGAGGCACTATCTTTACTTCTGCATAGTTTAAAAGATTTGTGTATCAATTTAATAAAAAATTGTTTATTGCCACCGGAGTCCCTAGGGCAAACGGACAAAGTAGAAATAGTTACCAATGTTAGCAAAATTATGTGATTCAACAAATTACTGAATAAAGTTTTGGATGAGGCAGAATTCGCTTTAAACGAAACTTTAAATTCATCTACGAAGGAGGTTCCGAGTAAACCTTTATTTGGTATTTCCCGAGTGGGAAAGGTTAGTGACAAAGTCAGGGACATTTTTCAAGACATACACGACGAAGAATTAAGAAGTGAGGTAGATGACAATATCAAGAAGAGACAAGAATATAGTAAAGACCATTATGATAAAGCTCACAAACAAGCAGAGGTATAAAAAGAAGATTATGTTGTTGTGAAAAATACAGACCAAAAGAGTTTATAAGCAACGCATCCCTAAATACAAAGGACCGTATGTCTTTAAAACACTTTTAGGAAATAATAGGTATATCTTACAAAACCCGCTAGGTTTCCAAACCATTCAACCACATTTCCAAGCAACTTTAGACGGCCATAATGTCAAGCCCTGATCTAGATCCACCCAACCCTCCTGGAAGCTTCTTCCCACTTTCCTCTATGGTTATTTCTAGAGGCCGGATTATATGCAAAAAAATGGAAATATGCGCATAAATATGCAGATGTTTTGGCCTAAATATGCACTTTCTTATGAAAAATATGCAGATAAAAATAGCAGTATTGCTAGAAAATATAATACTATAGAAAAATATTCTATTATGTTTACTACAAGTTTATTTATAACATTTTACAACATAATTAACTATGAAAACAATTACAATTACATATTTCTCAAAGTTTTCAATAGAAAAATTGTGGCGCTTGTCTGATAACATGTATTTATATATTGAAAAGGTTCGTTCTACGTCCACGCTTGTTATAGCAGCATATTTCAAAATAGAAATATCCTCTATTGTTAACTCAATATTTTCTACTGACTCACCACACAAGATTTTAGCAATATCCTTTAGCTTTTTAAAACCCTCATTTTTTTCTATTGCACTTATAAATTTTTCATACACAGATTTTCCCACCCTTCCTTTAACATCAAAACATAACTTTTCAAATTTGTTTATTATTTCAACGCTCTCAAATTGTTTTTCCAATTGCAATATAGAAGTGGAAATAGAACTGTAGTTGGAAATAATAGACGCCAGCTGTTGAGGTATTTCTTTACTCGAATTCAGCTTTTGGGCGCCTAGCACAGATTGTGTATCGCTATCAAAATCCATAATAATTGTCTTTATTTCTTCATAATGATTTGCATGAAAAATA
The DNA here is from genome assembly GCA_038088585.1 of Chrysina gloriosa. Lineage (NCBI taxonomy): Eukaryota > Metazoa > Arthropoda > Insecta > Coleoptera > Scarabaeidae > Chrysina > Chrysina gloriosa. The sequence goes on from CM076089.1 coordinate 35,443,879, forward strand.
GCAGCTTCCACGTTCCCCATCGTGTGATTACTGGTTGAGGAGGAAGCGGAATACCGGGTAGATGTTGTTTGTAAAACTGAACTCTTAATGGAGCCTTTAAAAGCATTTTCTTAACACTACTAATTAAAGTATTTACCAAGGGAAAATGGTTTTTTACTTCTTCTGCAACACGATTTAGTCCGTGCGCCAAGCAAGTTGTGTGAATTAAATTTGTGTAAAAGATTTTCAAGTTGCAAACTGCCTTCACCATGTATGGTGCGGCATCCGTTAAAAACAATAGAATCTTTTCTGTTGGAATCGATTCCGGTAAGAAAAAGGTTCCCAGTTCTTCCTGTATAAACCTTGTTATTGTCAAATTATTTGCCTTTCCCAGCTGTTTGGATGAAATTAAATAAGATTTTGCTGGAACCGATACGTTAAGGATACCTATCATTAAATGAACTATGTGTCGGCTCACACTATCAGTAGTTTCATCTGCGCATATGTAAAGGTAATTGTTTGACACAGCCTTCTTAATGCTACTCAATGTTTTTGCATAGAGACGGTGAATATAATTTTTTCTTAAGGTGCTCTCGTCGGGAATATTATATTTGCTGGTGTACTTTTGCAAAAACACTTGACATTTAAATTGTTTATTTTATGTAGTGGAATATCTGCCGAAACAAACATTAGGCACAAAATTTAAATTAATTAATTAAATTGTTCTTGTTCCGATCTTTGGAGGTTGATGGCAAACATTGCGGTAATGTTTGCTGACCCTTCTTCGCCAATCGGTCAATCAATCTTATTTAGTTATTACTAAAGGCCGGATAATATGCGGTTTGCAATAAATTTGCATATTTGCATAATATATGCATTTTGTACATTATTTGCATATTTTGTAGCAATTCAGCATATTTGAAGTATCCGAGTTTTATTTATTTATTGAATGTAATTTATTATAGGGTAGGCATTACTAAAAATATGTCGTGGTTGTAATAAACAAAGAGTTAAACAGCCCTCTTTAAATTAAAAATAGCATTCTATGAAGCCTTTTCTCTATACTTTTCCGATAAGCGCTTCCAAAAATTTATTAATGCTGTTCCCATACATCTAGACCGAGACAGAATTCAAGGAAAAGCTAATTCCCTGAAACTTCTAAATAAATACAAAAATACATTTTACCAGAAAATTAGGAGTACATGTGTTTCTTTGTTATTCGGAGAAATTTATTCCCATATTCGAAAGCAATCTTATTTATTTTAAACGTCATTTTACGTTGGTTTTTCGAAGTGTAAACTTGTGGGTTGTTATTAATTATAATAGCAAAAATGCCGAAAATAGCGACTATGCCTGGATGGATTGCACCTTATTCAGAATTGCGTATGGATGGAGAAAAAGTATTTTGCGTAGCATGCAGCAAGATTGTAAGTAAAATTTAAGTTTATTTTCTCTTATTAATCTATAGTTTTTAAAGGATGTTTAACAAAATCACCAATACAACGCTTCGAGAAATAATTTTATTTTAAAATTTTATTTTAAATGACTAAAATGAGATGTATATTTCATGCGTAATTTTCGCATATCATCAGCACAATACGGAATATCTGATATTCCGTATTCTGCAGATGATTTTTAAATTAAAATCATTTTATTTGTCGAAGCGTTGTGTTGGTTATTTTATTAAATGTCGTTTATTCCGATTGCTTCGCAAACTCTTTACACATTAGTTTTTATTACTCCTTTATCTTTTACTAACACTTATTTTATAAGAAAACAACTGATGATGTGATATTTTTTATGTAGGTTACAAGTGAGAGAAAGTTTCAAGTCGACCAGCATATTAACACTCCATCTCATGCTGCAAATTTATCACAGATGAAATTGGCGAAGAAGGATCAGCAAACATTACCGCAATGTTTGCCATCAACCTCAAAAAATCGGAACAAGAACAATTCAATGAAGATTTGTGCCTAATGTTTGTGTCGGCAGATATTCCAGAAGATGAAACTACTGATAGTGTGAGCCGACACATAGTTCATTTAATGATAGGTATCCTTAACGTATCGGTTCCTATTGTTTTTAACGGATGCCGCACCATATATGGTGAAGACAGCTTGCAACTTGAAAATCTTTTGCCCAAATTTAATTCACACAACTTGCTTGGCGCACGGACTAAATCGTGTTGCAGAAGAAGTAAGAAACAATTTTCCCTTGGTAAATACTTTAATTAGTAGTGTTAAGAAAGTATTTTTAAAGGCTCCATTAAGAGTTCAGTTTTACAAACAACATCTACCCGGTATTCCGCTTCCCCCTCAACGAGTAATCACACGATGGGGAACGTGGTTGGAAGCTGTTATTTTTCATGCAAATCAGATACACAATCTGTGCTAGATGCCCAGAAGGTGTATTCGAGTAAAGAAATACCTCAACAGTTGGCGTTTATTAAATCCAACTACAGTTTTATTTCCACTTCTATATTGCAATTGGAAAACAATTTATGTCGCTAATTGAGAGCGTTGAAATAATAAACAAATTTGAAAAGTTATGTTTTGATGTTAAAGGAAGGGTGGGAAAATCTGTGTATGAAAAATTTATAAGTGCAATAGAAAAAATGAGGGTTTTAAAAAGCTAAAGGATATTGCTAAAATCTTGTGTGGTGAGTCAGTAGAAAATATTGAGTTAACAATAGAGGATATTTCTATTTTGAAATATGCTAAAATCCTGTGTGGTGAGTCAGTAGAAAATATTGAGTTAACAATAGAGGATATTTCTATTTTGAAATATGCTGCTATAACAAGCGTGGACGTAGAACGAACCTTTTCAATATATAAATACATGTTATCAGACAAGCGCCACAATTTTTCTATTGAAAACTTTGAGAAATATGTAATTGTAAATTGTTTTCATAGTTAATTATGTTGTAAAATGTTATAAATAAACTTGTAGTAAACATAATAGAATATTTTTTTCTATAGTATTATATTTTCTAGCATTACTCCTATTTTTTTATCTGCATATTTTTCATAAGAAAGTGCATATTTAGGCCAAAACATCTGCATATTTATGTGCATATTTCCACTTTTTTTGAATATAATCCAGCCTCTAGTTATTACATTCTTAGCCTATCGTTAAGTTTGTTATATTGCTCTACTTTTTTAAATTGCTGGTTAAGATGTACTGTTTATTTAGGTAAACAACTTTATTTAGTACCTTAGTCATGTTTATTATATAGGTAATTATAGTTTTAGTACTTTTTTTTCTAAGAATTATTACACATTAAGATTGAGGTAGAATTTGAATTTTCCGCGAATGATAGATAATATAACGGAGTTATATTGGAGTTAGTTTTAGTCACAGATTACCTACAGATTATCAATTCAATGCTAAAAGGTTATCCGATGACATTGATCGATGTATATCTATTTCACACAGCAACAGATCAAAGTTCTTAGAAAGCGCTAGATATCAACTACCCGCAAATTTTAAAATTACTGGCATGAATTTTAAATTAATATTATAAGTAGTATGTGTATATCGTCGGTTTAAAGGTAAGACTCACTAAGTTACATTTTAATCCAAAATAAATTAGTAACACGTAAATACTTGTTAGCACGTAGTTCTAAACTATAGGTATCGTTGATAGAAAGATGGGTTTCTGAAACACTGACTTAAAACATAGTGCGTTAGTGATATTAACGTTTTGAGGTTTGTCAATTGTAATCAAGTTTCGGATAATAGACATTTTTTGTTTTTCCGGTCAATTTACTTTGCATTTCATTGTCAGTATTACACATTAAATTTCTGCGCAAGACTGAAATAGAGGAAAGTTCGTCTTTATTGCCAGAAGAAGATATATTACTTTATATCGATTTAATAGCAGAACAGAGAATATTCCGTAATAGGACAAATATGTTTAATATATGTATATATAACGATCGAGAATTTCAACAAAAGTTCAGATTATCGAAAGACACTGTCAACAACTGTTAGAAGTACTTGGTGATAATTTTGCTCCAGCTACCAGCTACTTTTTATATCCTAAAACGGTATTTACTAATAAATTCTTGTGAAGTTCTTCTCTGTTTTATCCATGCCTATAATAAAGTAACAAGATGTTGGTAGGGTGTTTAGTTACAAAATGGTTACTAAAATGCCAAAACGCGACGCATTGCAAGATAACGGACAGGTAACCCCTCACGCTTCAAGGAATAAGTTAAAGGTCCGGTATCTGTTGTGATGTCAGTTACCGGCCGTTTCAGAAACTGCAATTATCTAATGCAGGCATGGGCAACCTTTTTTGTAGAAGTTGCTGTGAGTAATCTTGAAAATATACATCTTTGTAGTATCCTTATGATTCATTATGAATTAAGTTTAGATGGGCCGTGCTAATAGGCAACGAAAGAATTCAGTAGCGGGCCGGACAAATCTTACTCGAGGGCCGCATGTGGCCCGCGGGCCGGAGGTTGCCCATACCTGATCTAATGGATAGGTACCCAGCCGGCAACTGTTCGGTAAGTGTACCAGAAACCGGGCATACCAAGCAAATATATATAGGCCGACATTGAACGGCTCATTACATGTGTTGCTACTTTTGTACTTTTCGTATATGGTCTTGTTTCTTCTTAATAATATCGAGATAAACATCTGTTTGGGGGTACTTCCAGCAAGAGGACTATTTGTATCAACATTTTTAAAAAGCGATGTTTTACTTCTGAATGCAGGATGAACTGAGCATGAGAATACAACGATTCTACAATGGAAGTCGTACATGGAGGAACCAAAATTGTCTATCCATAATCTTAAATTCTGCCAGTCATTTTGGATTCCAAAATGCAGTGCAATGAAGCATACTTTTGCCCTAAAAACATATTTCATTACTATTTATTACGTTCAACTCCTAAATTGACAATTGAATAGGCGAGTGGAAAAACAGTTTAAGTGCAAGAAAACAAATTTTTAGATATTCGCTGATTCAATTATATTCATTAATAAATTTCTTTTCATTAACTATATTTTCCATTTTATTCTTGTTTTGTAAAGTTTGTAATCTACAATTTCGATTATCTATACGTTTTATTAAAGATACATAATTTTAGAACTATTTCTTTTTCATGATTTTCTTCTAATATTGAATTTGATCTTACAAAAAATAGCGAATGAATTCAGGTACTCGATTTTGCTCTGTGAGGATTTTAATATCGATTTGAGTAGCGAGGACACAGCCACAAATTTTTTTACTTATACCTATATTACGTTTATATAATTTGGAACAGATCATCAACACACCTACAAGAATAACAGCCACATCAAGAATTTTAATTGATAATATGTTTGGAAATATGTCGCTATTTGATAGCAAAGTAATTCATTCTGCGTTATCGGATCATTCGGCACAAAGAATATCTTGGGAAATAAAAAGAGCTGGTTATGAGCACTCAGAAAATTTGGAAATTAAGTCGTTTATAAATGAAAAATTGATATAAATTAAAGAGGAACTGACTAAGATTGATTGGATATGTGTCTTAAGCGAGATGAAAGTAAATATCAACTGTGATAAATTTGTGGATATCTTGACTCATCGCATTGATAGTTTTGTAATTGAAAAGATTATCAAACTTGAATTAAATAATGGGAATAAAAAATGGATGAACGAAAAAACAAAAAATATGAGTACAGTAAAAAGTAAACTAAGGATAAAGATTGAGGAAGCGAAAAGGAAATACTATTCAGAATACATTATTGAAAGAAATAATAAGGCAAAAACTATGTCGAGTATAGTGAATTACTTGCGAGGACGTAAAGACAAAGAATTTACTACTTGTGATGCTTTCAGCGATGAATATGGTGACAATGAACTTTTAAATAAAGTCAACAATTATTTCCCGAATGTCAGTAAAGATATTACCAATGATGTAAATAGGTGTATATCTCATCTCGTCTCGGGAGGTATACAGTTGTATTGCTGGTATCGTGATGTTTTTATCAGTTTTTCTTAGTAAAATCTAAGTTTATTATTTAGTGATTGTATTCATTAGAAAGCTTATTGCTTTATGATATTGTTATTTATGATACAATTTGGCAACTACTTTCGTTGATATTTAAGTGGTAAGTTTACCTTCTTCGAATAGCTTTACAACTTCTTTCGGTATTTTTGCCAGCCGTGTATTCTATTTTTATACGTATACTAGAGTTTTTAGTTCCTTTTCTTACCTTTGTAGTCCATTGCTGTACCGCTGCGTCTTTTTACATTTTGTCTTGTTTATTGCAAAGTCCCTGCGACGGGCACTGCTAATGCGAGAAGAACATCTCTGTGTTTTCCTATTTCTTAACTATTAATTGTTTTCTTTTTTTTATATAATATGTCCCAATTTACGTGTAAAGGCTGTGTTAACGATTTTTCTGATGGCTTCATTTTTAAATGCTAGCGGAAATGGCTTTTGTCTTACATGCGCTGGCTTAACAAAAAAAGATACTCGTTTTTTTTTTAGATCTAGAAAGAATTATAAGTGGACCTGTTCTAGCTGTTGTATATCAGATATTTCGGTCAGATTCAGAGTCTTATGGCCCTTGTAACATCTCTTCAAAAAGAGATTTTAGAAATAGAGAGAACTGTTCAGCTACTCGCAAAAAACGATGTAATATCCAACAACCAATAACTATTTTTAATTTTTTTATCGAAACGTTCGCGGCTTAAATACGAAAACTCAATTTTTTATAATAACATGTTGGAGTCTATGGATTATAATATTATTATGATTACTGAGAATTGGGCTAGTGAACGTTTACTTAGCTCCGAACTTTTTCCGGATGAGTATCTTGTGTTTAGAACTGATAGGCGAACACGCGGTGGTGGTGTACTTATGGCGTTTAAATTCGGTATTACATGTCGTGAACTGGATGCTGATGTTGTCAGAGATTTCGTTGATTACATAATTGCTTTGCTTTGTGCTCAAATATGTAATATTAATTTGGTGATTAATTTTATTCTAACTTATATACCTCCTGATGTTCCTGCTTGCGTGTAGGATGAACTCATTGATAAGCGTGAGATGCTTGGCTTGTTTGATACAGTGTTTGTTTTTGCTGGTGACTTCAATATCCCAGAGTTGGAATATGCCGGTCGTGCGAGATCTATCAGTGTTAATAACTTTCTTACTAGTACGAAAAGTTTTCAGATAAATACTATTTTGAATCGCAATAATCGCTTTCTCGATTTGGTTTTCTGTTCTGAGGGTTGTCGGGCCAGTGTTGAACGTTGAACTGCCAATTGTAGAAGAGGATCCTGAACATCCTCCTCTTTCATTTACTGTTACTTGGAACGCACCAATTAATAATCTATTTCAAACCCAGATACCCCTTCTTATGATTTTAAAGCTGCTAATTTTGTTGAATTGTATAGCTTGATTTTAGATAAGGATTTAATGACTGTCGTACAATATAATGATGTTAATTTAGCATGTAGTAAGCTTTATGAAATGCTGTATAATTGTTTTAATTTCTTTGCAACGCTTCATGTGATGCACACGACATCGTTTCCAAGTTGGTTGTCGACTATTATTAAAATCTATATAAAACCCAAAAGACATTATCTGAATATGTTCATGTAAACAGGTTTACTATTTTATAGAGGCAATTTCAGGGAGTTTAGAAAATTGGTTAGAACAACCATTGGCACGGATCGTCAGACTAGCTTAAATACTATTGAAACAAACATAAAAAGTGATCCAAAGAATTATTTGATTTTATAAACTCTTTAAAAAATTAGACTCGTGTCCCGGAATCCATGTTGAGTGCTCAGAATAATATCATTGATTCTCCCGTAGACATTACTAATCCTTTTGCTTCTCATTTTCGATCTGTTTTCTCAGCCTCCAATATACAGGGCTCTCCTGGTGAAACTCCGGCGATTGATTATCCACACTTGGTACTGAGGGCTTTTGATGAAGTGGATGGGTTCTGTGCTATTAGCTCTTCAAAAATTCTTTCATAATGGGTGCAGACTAGATACCAACTTTTCTAATTAAGGATTGCACGAATTGATTATAACTTTACTGCATATTTACAACTTAGCACTAAATCTAAAACTTTGCCAGGAAACTTTCTCGAATTACACCTGTCTATAAATCTGGTGCTAAAAATAATATATTAAATTACCGACCCATACCGATAATATCAAATTTCTCTAGAATTTTTGTTATTTAACCCTCATCCCAATGACGAGGTACCCGGATACCTGTTTGATTTTCATAGAGAGAATTTCACATCTCAGAGATGCAATTGAACGCTAGGCCTCCTTGACAACTTAAAATTAAGTAGGAGAAAACTGTTTTTGAATAATAGAGCAACTTAATGACAATAACATTCAATAGTTTTATTGTCTTATATGATAGAGATCTACCACTAATAGGTCAATAAAACAAGGCTGGTTTGAACGATAGTTATATTTTCAGAACGTTTACAAACGTTTTCGGAACACCTTCGTCAGTGAAAATATAACTAGATAAATATATAAACAAACTTTTGTTTTTTATTTGGGACTATCAATAAAATAACTAATGACTAGGATTTCTTGATATAGAGGATGTGTAACCAATTTTTATATATATATATATAAATTATAAAAACTAAATGTGCAAACATACATGCAAATTAAGTAAAACCTTATATCAAAAAATCTTTGTCGAAACCTTAACAATTCTGTTCAAGGACTAGGGAAAACCAAATTTAAAAAACCTAACGTTTGTAAACGTTCTGAAAATATAACTATCGTTCAAACCAGCTTTGTTTTATTGACCTATTAGTGGTAGATCTCTATCATATAAGACAAGTATAAAAGGTCACGAAATATATATATATATACATTTAATAATTTTATTGTTAAAGTTTTTATGCTTATTCTCCACGTTAAAGTACCTCTATGTGTTTTGTATTGTGGTGTGTAAATTGACCGGCTTCTTTTATGGAAAATGGAAAAATAAAAAGCCATATGAAGAATTGGAATTTATGTATGAAATGTTCTGTAAAAAAAAATTTCTCAATTTATAAAATGCATGAGTAATATTTAGAAATGTTTTCCGTATGCTCATCGCAAATGGGTCGGTTACATACATGGCATGATTTTCTTGCTTTTCTCTGCTTCCGCGAATTCGCTCGGCATATGTAGCAACTGGGTCTACCACGAAATGATTATTAGATACACATAGATATTCAAAATAGAACGTACAACTACATTAAGTGGACGCGTTCTTCATTTAAATAAGATATTGATGTATAATATATATGTAGGTACCTGGGTACCTGCGTCGCTGAGCATCGTATAAAATTTTAGCCATAGGGAAGAAGGTTAAGTACATCTCTAAGCATATTTCAAATAAATTATCCGTTACTCAGCATGGTTTCGTTGGGGGAAGTCGACAGTACTGAATTTATGCACATTTGTTAATTATGGTTTAGATATTTTAGATGGTCGTGGCCAACTTGATACCATATATACTGAGGTAGGTCTTTTATCAAGTGGGCATTTTCTTATTCTTCGTAAAATGCATGGTTTGGGATTGTCGATTAATTTGATTTCTTTACTGCATTCATACCTGGCACAGAGAGGAATAATTTTGTTGAATATAATGGATTTAGTTCATTTACATATAGTTCTAGTAGTCGTGTGCCTCAAGGCTCTGTCCTTGGACCACTTTTATTTAATTGTTTATCAATGATGTTTCCTCGGTTATTAACTCGGAATCAGTTATTTATGCCGACGATTTAAAATTATTTAGGTCTATTGAAACTTATAATGATTGTGTTCTCTTACAAAAGGACCTTGATGCAATTGTTTTATGGAGAAATTTGTTAAAACTAAATATTGATAAATGTAAAATTGTAATTTGCTGTCGTAAACCCCGTTATATAAGTTCAACAATGCTTCTTTGGAACGTTGTGAATGTATTAGGGATCTTGGTGTATTGCTTGATCAGAAACTCATCTTCAACCCTCATGTTGTGAGCATATGTGCTGATGCCTTAAAGTTACTTGATTTTTTTACACGAAACACTATGCAATTTAGTGGTAATGATGCGTTAATTAGTTTTTATAATGGCTTCATTGTGCCCAAACTTGAGCATGCCTCTGTAGTCTCGAGTTCTGTATACAATACATATAAGGGCATGATCCAAAAAGTCCAACGTAAGTTTTTAAAAATTTTGCACTTCCGTAGATATAATTCTTTCCTCGCGATAATAGTTATGAGAATTTACTTCATAGGTATAACTATGATTCACTTGAAGTTCGTCGTGTACGAGCAGAAATTTTATTTATCTATAAACTAATTCATGTTATTCTATCAGATGCTAACTTGCATTCCCAATTAGCTTTTTATTTGCCTTGGTTAAATAGTAGAATACGACAACCTTTTTATATCCCATCTTATAATACTCATCATCATCCTAATGCCCCATGCATATCAATGTACAGAAGTGTCAATATGTATTGTGCTAATGTAGACCTGTTTACTATCATATGTTGGCTTAAAAAGTCTTTTGAAGGATACGTTACCTTTATTCGTGTAATAAGGTTTTTTTTTAATGTTTTCGTTTTAAGTTACTGTATATTAGTTGAAGCACCCTTTCGTGTATGTTTAGCATTAAAATAAAATTATCCTGTAATTATCTTTGGCTGTAGGATAATAAATCATTATTATCATTATTATTATATCCGACCAAGGCGTACCTCATAACAGTGAAACTTTCTCTTTATGTACAACAGAGAAGAAAAGAACTTACTTAGAGAAACTTATGTACAACAGAATAAATTTTATTGAGTGGTACAGTATTCTGCACGATAGTCAAAATGGCTATGTGCAATCGAACTATTTTCCAACTGCTTCAGGATGTCATCATTTATTCAACAAACAAAAAAAAGATCATGCATAATTCATTTTATGATAAAAATCCACATATATATATATCAGCGAGTTTCCACATCTGATACAGGGGGCTTCTGACCATGCAATTGGTTCTACACCTAGGGGCGACGAAGGTTGCGCAGTGCCGTTGATTGAAATTAGTTACAAGAACATAGAACAGTCGATTGTGCCACGCAATAACCCATAGAGAAAATTGGCTATTGCTATTTCTCTACCCCCAATAGGAAGACGTGATCACAATTACGTTCCGGATAAGTGCCCGTAGCTTTAAAGCTCAGATATTTAAGTAGACGACGCTGAATGCTTTCTAGTTTGAGTTTGTGACAGGTGTAATTCGGATGCCATACAACAGACGCATACTCCAATCTACTGCGTACTAATGAACAGTACAAATATTTGGTGGTGCAAGGATCACTAAAATATTTAGAATTTCGCAGAATAAAACCAAAGGTGGCCGAAGCGGATCGACAAGTTTCGGTAATGTGTTCGACGAAAGTGAGTTGGCTATCAAATAACACTCCAAGATCTCTGATAGTTTGCTTCGTCGATAATTTTCGACCATTTACATTGTACCCAAAATTCAGTGCAGTTCTCCTACGAGTGTATCTGACTACGCTGCACTTCTCAATATTCAGTGTTATATGATTCCTCTGACACCAGTCCCACACAATCTCGAGATTTTCCTGAAGTACACATGTATCCTCAAGGCTTTCAGCACGACAGAATAACTTCAAATCGTCAGCGTAAGCTAATGCCGAATACGTTAATAAGTTGAAGAGGTCATTAATAAATAAAAGAAACAGTAACGGACCCAAGTTCAATCCCTGAGGGACACCGGATATAGCCAGAAACTCAGATGATCTAAAACCATTATACTGGACATAATTATACCTATTAGTCAAATATGAAAGGAATAGGATAAGTAAGCGATCACTAATCCCAAATCCGGTGAAGTTAGTAATATAAAAGAGCATTTACTAATGTTAATAAATGAATATGGCGCCGGGCGGTAACAATAACTGTGAATATGTTGCATGTAAAAAGTGTTCTAAAGATGTTAAAGTTTATATAACTTGTGGTGTGTGTAATATTAAATATCACCCAAGTTGTGCGTTTAAAATTTGTGGTATGTATGTGAACGGTAACGGTAAAATCATCTGTTGCAAAGACATAGCCTTAAAATCATGTAGTTGTGATGAAAAGGCTAAAGAAATCACGGATCTTGGGAAACGGCTGTCTAAAATGAATGAGACCATTCTCGAAAAATCAACTAATTTATCCGAAATTCAAACAGATGGAATAAGTGACGATTTACATGATGATAATTGCGACGAAGATGAAAACGTGGAAGGTGTAATGGAAAATAAAATAAACGAAATGTTCGCTGTCGAAAATGGTATGCTGAAAAAATTAGTCTTTCATTTAGAGAAAAGAACTAGTAAACAAGAAGAACTAATCGATTTATTAAAACAAAACAAATATTATTTAAAAACAAGTGCACATCCGACATCTGTAAGGGAGATGAGTCAAACTCATGTCAAACTTATAAAGATGTGACCGGTAAAAACGTGGTCTTGAGTAAAATAAACGCAACCGTAGCATACCAGGGAAAGTCCACACACCTTTCGGATGCAGAGTGCAGACGCTTTGTTCATCACTTTAGCAGAATTGCCGACTCTGCGGAAATAGTTTATAAATTATTTATAGTTATTAAATTATTTGCACGCATTGTTATCAGATATTCGTGTATTAACGTTAATACAGGTTTCACCCTTTATTTTCTAAATTATAACTTTGTAATTAGTGATTAAATTGTCTCAATAAATTTCTCCTTTTTAAAGACGGAAATAGACACTAGCCTGTTATAATTCTCGAATTACGTTTTCTGAAAATAAAAACTGCTTTTTAAAACAAATTTCTTATTTCAGCGAACGAAATCGTTTCGTATCTTACGAACGACTGACTTAGGCTAGATGCACACGCATCGATTTCGATCGTACGATCAATTTCTTTGAGTGGAACAAAGAAGAAGCATATGCTCTTCTTAGCCCGGGGAACGAGGGAAGAACGCGTAAGCGGAACGGATGGCATTCTTGTTGTGACTATCGAGGTTTACGTTAAGTCTCCTGTATTACTGACAAGCTTTGTTTTGTCTTTGATATTTTCTTGAAAAATATTGAATTGATTTACAATATCTTTAAGTTTTGACAATTCTACAGTTTTGAGGCTTAAAGGGTCTAATACAATATCATCATTGCTTAATTTAATATCATATTCTAAATTAAGTGCATTATATTTACTAGAGATGGGACATTCGAATCTGCGAATCCTCGAATCCATCGAATCCTGAAAAGATTCGAGATTCGAAAACTCGAATCTTCGCACGATTTTCGTAATTCGAATCTTTCGAATCAAAAAAAAAAGGTATGGAACATGTCAAATACAGACAGCAAATAATATAACTAATCTAATTACAAAAATTATGAAAACTTATTAACTTATGTACATTTAGTTCTAATAACTAGCTAAGACTATATCATGTTAAGTCAGTTCAGTCAAGTTTTATATTTTAAACACCATATATGCTACACTAATACCATCTATCGCTCTTTATGTGATTTTAATTAACATCCTGCGCTCTCTCGTAAATTCTAGCAACTATCTCGTCTTGAATAGTCTCGTCGGTTCTGGATGACTGAGCTCTAATACTGGATTATTCTCGAAACTCTTGATATATGATATATAAAAGGTGCGTGGTGCGAGTAAACTTCAGATCGCAACGACCACTTTATAGTGCAGTACTGTTCAGTCTGTGACGTTTGAGAGTGGATATGCGTGGTTTGTACGATATATGAGGTAAGTTACTTATTTTCATTTATACTGTATTGATATATAATTTTTTGCACATATTAAGTTATATTACATTGCATGCGGTGTTAGTTGGAAATCAAATTGGGATGTTATATAAATGTAATTGTTAAGTATAAGAATTAAAAAAATAAATAACTTGTTAATTGTTGTCAAAGGCCATTTCAGATGTCTGTCAACTGCATTATTAATTAATTATTCACGGCATAGTAATTTTGTACATTTATTGCAGTTTTATTATTACTGTTGCATACCGTATTTTCGCGCAATTATTACAGCTAATAATAAAATTACAAGGATTTTAGGATTTTAACATGAAAACTTAATTTTTTTTTCTTTTTCAGGGGAGTTCTGAAGTTGCACAACTGTCACTGTTACATCATATTTGTTGCATTCAATAGCAACCTATGAAATGGCTTTGTGTCCTCAGGCAACTTCTGATATTTGGAACTATTTCCAAATTTCAGAAAATGAAAACTATGCAAATTGCAATCTGTGCTCTGAAAAAATATCTAGAGGGAAAAAGTCGCACACTGCTTCAGCTATGTGGAAACATTTGAAAACCAGGCATTTATCCAAATATCAAGAACTGAAAGGTACAAGTTCATCAAACTCATTACTAATTCCAACTTCACCCTTAAGCCCTTTGACTGTCAATGTTGATTCTTCATTTGAAGAAAATAATCCAGATGATATAACTACTTTTGGGAGTCCTGTGTCAATTAGTTCAACTCCTACTCCAGGTTCAAAAATTTGTTCTTATGGCGAACAAAGGTCTTTGAAACAATGCGCAGTGAAACGCAAAGCAGAACCTTTCAACCAACCTACTCTGAAAAAATTTTTTGATAAAATGCAAAGTTTTAAGCCTGGGGACAAAAGAGGCAAAACAATTACCAGATTGGTTGCTGAAATGATATGTACAGATAATCAACCACTGTCCATAGTAGAAGATAAGGGGTTTAAAAATTGATTAACCATCTTGAACCAAGATATGTCATCCCATGTTGGAAACATTTTTCTGAAAAGGTAATTCCAGATATGTATGAAGAAGAAAAAATGAAAGTCGAGGAACTTTTAAAAATACTGAATACATTGGAGTCACAACAGATATGTGGACATCAACATCATCTGATGACTACCTAAGCCTGACAGTGCACTTTGTAGATGAAAACTTTGAGTACCATCATTTGTGCTTAGAATGTATTCCTTTTTAGAGGTTTCACATACAGCATCTGCTATAGAAACTTTCATTAGCAACATAATAAAAGAATGGCATCTTACAGAAAAAGTTGTATGCTTCATGAGAGACAATGGTCCTAATATGGTTGCAGCTTTAGAGCGTAGCATCTTCACCCACTTGCCTTGCCTAGCCCATACGTTTCAGTTAGTTATAAAAGATGGTTTACTGAATAAGAATGAAATTAAGGAAATAATGATATTCTGTCGGAATATTGTGGGACATTACAAACACTCTTCTAAAGCGACAAAAATGTTAAAAACTGCTCAAGCTAAGTTAGGTCTTAAAGGTCGTCGTTCAATACAAGACGAGCCGACTAGATGGAACTCTCAGCTTCACATGCTCAATCGACTTGTGGAACAAAAAGCAAGCCATTTTATTGTCTGCTTTTGACTTGAATATTCAGATAGACCTTTGTCCTCGACAGTGGAAACTTATTGAAGATATTATACGAATATTAGAAGTGTTTGATAAAGCTACATTTGTGGCCAGCTCAAGTAAAGTGACAATTTCAGAAATAATTCCTTTAGTGAATAGCACCATTCGTGCTCTAGAAAACTTCAAACCAAAATTAGGTTCAGTACAGGGTTTCCGAAATGATTTGCTTGCGTCACTAAAAAGGCGCTACCATTCTGTTGAGACAGAGAAATTGTATACTATTGGTACTTTACTGGATCCCCGATTCAAAGGGAATGTATTTTTGAATAAAGAAAACGTTGAGCAAGCTAAATTGACACTGGCTAATGAAATTTCATCCATCTATATGCAAACAAATGGTGATCTGCAGTCATCAGAGAAAACTCAAGCAAATGCCACAGATATATCTTTAACTGAACAAGGTCATAGTATGTGGAGTTACTATTCTCAGTTGATGACCCCAGCTACCTGCAGTGATGTGGATTACAGTTCATCTCCTGAAGAAGAAATAAATGCCTATTTAGCAGAACCACTGCTCCCACCAACTGCAGACATCTTTAAATACTGGAAGGGCAACACAAAATACCAAAATTTGATGAAACTAGCAAAAAATTCTTAATTACACCACCATCAACAGTGATTTCAGAAAGACTATTCAGCACATCAGGCATCATAGTGGATAAAAAACGTAGTCGGTTGGATCCAGAGCGAGTTCGAAAGCTGGTTTTCTTAAATAAAAATCTGAATTAAAATTCTCACTTATTTCTTTTAGGTTGAGTGCTTTCTTTTATATACTAAAATATGTGTTTAGATTTTCATGTGCAATATTTGCTGTTTATCTATGTTAGCTCTCCCTTATTCTCATTCACAAAAGTTTCTGAAAAGATATCGGTACTGTTATTGATATATTAATTTCCATATGCTAAGGAAATTAAATATAAATAAAAACTTGTTGCATAATCATCAAGATTTTAACATAATTTATCTTTTAATATTGTGTAATTTGTTTTTTTTTAATTTCATTTGTAATATAAATATGTTCAAAAAAAAATCTTTTTAATAAATATTTTTAAAAACTGTATCGTTTTTAATTAAAGTAGCTTTAAAATTTTCCTGTAAAATTGTTTTTCCTCTCTGTCCTTTCTTATTATTGTAATTATATGATGGATTCGAGAGATTCGAGATTTGAAGGATTCGAGAGATTCGAGAATCCTTTAGGATTCGGATTCGGATTCGGATTCGAGAAAATTTGGATTCGTCCCATCTCTAATATTTACTATATTTAATTTCGTGTGAATTCTTAATGATAATACCATTAATTATTGCAATACAATTTGGTAGAATGTATACGATATTTGTATTCTTTATTTGTGTAACATATTGACTGTTATCACAAGAAATGGATATTTTGGTTTGGTTAACGGAAATAATAATCCAATGATTGTCTCCAATTTTTTGTGTCTTGTGTCATCTAAAATTAACGGAATCTGTTCGCAATTTTCATAATTCTTTGTTAATGTTACAATTTATATTTCACATGGACTCTTGTCACTTATGGGTAATAAATCTACAGCATTACATAGAAATTCATGTGGTTGTATCTCTTTACAATTTGTGTCTAATCTACTGTAATTCATTATGTAGCATATCATGAGTTGACGGTATTATGGTTTTTGTTACATTTCCGCTTTTCATCGGGGGTGAGTATATGTGATAGAAATCATAAATATTTTCGTCAGTTAGGGTATTTCTAAAATGAATATAATATTTGTACCTTGTTGATAGGCTTTGATATTGATTAGTGATTCCAGTATCATTATATTTTCCATTGATGGTTCGATCGGTAGGGTGAATTGATGATCGGTTATTGATAAGAGATCTTGAAGTAACATGCGGTTCGATAATAGAGGGATGCAATGTATTCAATGTAGCAAATACTAGTGATGATCTGATATTGGATAATATTCTGCTTATTATAATCAGACTGTTGGTTAATTGGGAATATATTATTGATAGAAGATTTAAATCGTACCTTGTATTTGGGTGTTTTTGTGATTCTGTAATATTGAACCTATCTGTAATATTCTGCTTTGCAGTATGAGTTGATTATGCTTCAAGTTAGTTATTGTTGAAGGTTGCAGTTGCGTTCTTTGTTAATGATATCTGTTCAATTAGCACTCCTACGTTGCTTTCCTGCGATTTTTGCAATCGATGAAGCTGTTGATTGATCCTTTCGGCGTCTTCTTGGTTCATGTTTCCAATAACTAATTTAATTATAGAACCTAATCCATTTATTATGCCTCGTTTTTGAATTTTGTGTGTCGGAAAGATTTCTTCGATTAATCCGTAAATTTCTTGACTTAAATGTGTAACGATGTATTGATAGTTATGCGTTTCTACAATGTACCATTTTCTTTATAGAATGATTTATTTAGTTTGGTAGCTACGTCGCGTAGTGATTCGTATTCATCTATTATTTCCTTTAGATCTATATTTTTTTATTAATGTCCACGTGTTGGTCTTTATCCTTGCTGAGCCTAATTTATACCGTAGTATTCCCGGGTTATTGCGGATTTCTATGATTTTTACTTTTGCCTTTTCTGCGAATCCGAGGTGGATGTAGCACCTACAACAGGTGGTTGTTTTAGTCTATTTGTATGTACTAATATTTCGGATTGAGTTTTAATATTTGTAAGAATACAGGTATGGTTGGGACGTATTTCGATTAATTCATATGGTCCGGTATATGTATTTGCCAGTTTACTCCTTTTCTTTTGGTTTAAATAGACATGCTGGCCTATTTTAAATGGAAAGTTTGGTAAATTTTTGTTTCTATTCTCTATTATATTTTATTTTTCAACTCTTGTTTTTTCTTTGATTGCGTTAAATAATTTTGTCATCCGTTCTTTATGTATTTGAGTACAATGCTCGTAAAGTTCGGATTGGTAATGTAAATCAAACGGTTCTAGGGTCGCTGTGTATCCAAATAATAATTCGAATGGTACATGTTTTGTTGTAGAATGAATGCTGTTATTATATCCCATTATTGCGTATTTTACTAGATCAGTAATTGGTTCGTTTCTTTCTTCGATTAAGATTCGTAAGTGTTCCAATAGCGAACTATGAAATGGTTCCACTATGCCATTTGATTGAGGATTGTGACGCGTAGTGGTGTGGATATTAATTTTTTGGTCGTGTAATAGACGTGTAATTGTACAATTAACAAATTCAGTTCCGTTATCCACAGTTATAGATTTTGGAATTCCGTAGTGACAAAAGAAGTTCAATAATTTGTTTAAAATTTCTATAGCATTTTTGCCTTTGATGTGGTAGGCTTGTCCTAGTTTTGTGAAAGCGTCTAGCGTTTTTTTCCAACGGTTTTTCATATGTTGTAGTTAGATTTAGCGGTAGCTTTGGAGGGTTTGTATCATATTTTGTTTTCTTACAAATTTCGCATTTATTGATATATTCCTTCACTTGGACGTCCATGTTATTCCAATAATATCGGCGTTATAGATATGATATTGTTTCCTGTATACCCCTGTGGTTTGTTTTACCTTCATGGTGGGCTCGTATAAATTCCATTTGTTCTTCTATATCTTCGATAGGTTGCAATTCCTTAGTGCAATGGATGATTTCAGGTGCTTGTTCCCCGAATATATAACAGTATTCTTTACAAAATTGTGTATATGTTTCTTCGATGTCCAACATTATATAGCATTTTCGATTCGGTTGTAAATACTCTACTACTAGATTTTGAATTTGTTCGGAATTATTTTCTTTCGTTACTTGATCGTTATAGATTATTTTTCGTTCGTTTAATCGTGCATCTCATCGGTTGTGGATCTATATGTACCATTTTTATATGTGTTTGATATCGCTTGTTGTTAATGGCTTCTTCTTGTACTAGAATGCTGATTGGTGGTGCTCCTTCTGTATTTGAATTTATAGTATCTAGGGCGTCGCTTTCTTGATTTCGGTCCTCTAAGGTTTGTTCAATTTCTTCGGCAGATAGTCGTCTGTCCGTGGTGTCATTTAATAATTCGGTAAAATCTTTTTCGCCGACATTTAGTATTAAAGATTGTGTATCGAGAGGGTGAATTTCTATCCTAGATAATGCGTCTGCATTTGTGTTGTATTTTTCTTTTTATAGACAATGTCGTAGTCAAATTCTTCTAATTTTAATCTCCAACCAGTTAATTTTGAATGCGGGTGTTTCAATGAAAATAACCATTGGAAAATACGATGGTCGGTATATATTGTAAATTTCCTTCCATATAAATATGGTGTGGAATGTTTTACTGACCAAACTATTGAATAAAGCTCTTTCTCTATTGTTGAATATTTTTGTTAGGTTTCGTTTAGCGTACGACTAGCGTAAGCGATGGGTAGATTGCTACCAATTGTTCCTTGTGATAAAACAGAACCAATTGCATAATTGCTTACGTCTGTCTTTAATGTAAAGGGTTTGTCAAAATCCGGGTATTGTAATATTGGATGATTCATTAAATTTTGTTTTCACAAATTAAAAGATGTGGTAAAGTGATGATCATGTACTATTCTTGCATTCTTTTTAAGACATTTAGTTAAAGGATTAGTTATCTTAGCGAAGTCTTTAATAAAACGGCGGTAATAGCCTAAGAGACCTGCGAAAAATTTAATTTCACGTGGTGTTTTTGGGATAAAGTAATTTTTAATAACCTTCATTTTCTCGGAGTTAGGTTTAACTCTACTCGGTGTAATTATGTGTCCGAGATAGGCAACTTTCTTCCTTAACCTTCTTCCCTATGGCTAAAATTTTATATGATCCTCCGCGACGCAGGTACCCAGGTACCTACATCTATATTATACATAAATATCTTATTTAAATGGAGAACGCGTCTACTTAATGTAGTTTCACGTTCCATTTTGAATATCTATATGTATCTAATAACCATTTCGATGATAGACGTGTGATTAAAGTCCCCAAATGGTCCCTACTACAACTTCCTGTGTAGCAACTATATATAAGAACATTGGCCAGAATATCGTAATGGATAATTTTTTCACCATTCTACCTTTGGCGCGTTTGTTAATGTCATGGGGCTGTCGCTAGTGGGAACGCTAAAAAAGCTGTATATACCGCCCCAGCTGATGGCCAATAAATCAAGAGAAGCAACGTCGTCGATATTTGGGTTTGGTAATGACAAAGTTACAATTGTCTCGTACGTACCCAAGTCAAGGTGAGCGGTCATTCTGTTGTCAACAATACATTACACAACAACTGTAAGTGGTGCCAAGCAGATGCCTAAGATCATCTAGTACTACAACTCTGGAAAAGGAGGTGTTGATAACATGGATAAGATGGTGGCTCACTATTCAACCAAGCGCAAAACCAATCGGTGGCCTGTTGCACTATTTTACAATATAGTTGACATAGCGACCCTGGCAGCATTCATAATATATGTACATAACACATCGGTCAATAAGTCCCGAGGCAAATGGAGAAAAACATTTTTTTCCAAAAATTGTTTTTATTCATCAACATAGTTCCCTTGAAGAGTGATACAATCAGTCCAACACCCATTTTGAAAAAGTTTTCGCATGGATAAATGTTCATGTAAAATGGTAAAAACACTGCCTTTCGACATCTTCATGATGTCAGCGATCTCCTGCAACTTCACTTTGCGATTTTCCAAGATGATTTCGTGGACTTTCTTGATGTTTTCCGGTGTAACCACCTCCTTCGGCCTTCCAGAGCGTTCGGCATCATCAGTGCTCGCACGACCGCACTTGAATTCGGCAAATCAACGTTCCACGGTTGCTTTCGACGGGGCAGAGTCCGGATAACACTTATCAAGCCATTTCTTGGCTTGCACAGTATTTTTTTCATTAAAAAACAATGCTAAATCAAGACACCAAACTGCTTTGCATCCATGGTTGACGTCACTGCTAAGAGTACCGTCACTCAAAGCGATGTAACTTGTGAATTAATGGACGGATTTCTATGAAATCTTTTTCCCTGTCATCTAAGAGATGGCCCGCGACGGTAACAAAAATGAATTTTTTACCGGCGCCATCTGACAAAAAGGCTCGGGACTTATTGACCGATGTGTTATATGGCGAATAATCAATTGTATGCTCAACAAAGTGATCGGCGTAGAAGAGTCCTGCAGAATTTGGGGAGACAAATTGCTATGCCAGCTATCGAGACTAGATCAAAATGCTCCCGAATTTCCCAGCATATTAAAACCAATCCGACATTGAATGTATGCTGGGATGCGCAGTTGGACCCTATCTGCATTGTGATATCGAAACTCGGCTTAGGGATGCAACCGGACGTCTCAAACTTATGGGCAGTTGCTACATATGCCGAGCGAATTCGCGGAAGCAAAGAAAAACAAGAAAATCATGCCGTATATGTAACCGGCCCATTTGCGATGAACATACGGAAAACATTTCTTAATGTTACTCATGTATTTTATAAATTGCGAAATCCATTGTTTTTACGGAACATTTCATATATAAATTCAAATTTTTCCTATGGCTTTTTATTTTTCCATTTTCCGTATAAAATCCGGCCAAGTTACATACCGCAGTAAAAACACATAGAGGTACCTGCGTACCTTTAACGTGGAGAATAATGTACTGAGAATTTAGTTAATTATATAGAAAGCAAAAATTATTACAAATAATATTTATAAAATTTTAGTATTATATTAACAAAATAATGAACAATATAATCAAAATATATTACCTAGTGTGTGTATAAGTGTAATTTGTTTTATAATTCTTAACTTCTCTCTCTCTCTCTTGAATTCTTTCTTCACTTCTTTTCTTTTGTCTTTTCCTTTTATTGTACTTCTTTCTTCTTTGGTCTGTTCGTTCTTTGTAAACAACAACTTCTTTTTTGATGTGGTCTGCTTCTTTTCAACCCTGGTATTTTATAAAACTTTTTATCTGACTTTTTCGTCGACCATCCCATTCCGTCGTTTATAAACAAACTTCTTCTTTTTTCCGCACGTCGTTATAGCAATTTGGAATTCTAGATTTTGAAATGTTTCAATTGTATGTGTGTGGTATATATTTACAACGCTTTTCTATTTCTTAAAGAATGCTTTCTATAAAATTTACACCTTTTTATTGGTAATTTTACTAATGGAGTATTAGCATACTACAATTATACTACTGCCCCCTTAACAAATTTTTTGTTACTTGTAACAGAAAATTTTTACTATAATTTAAGAAATCCAGGTTTTATTTATGTAACTGAAACTAGAAGATAATCATTAAAAGAAATTAGTGTCTTATTGTAGATTAACAATTGGTAAGTATAAAATGGTACTGAAGAAGAGAACAGTTTTAAATAAACAAGATAAGTACTTAACTCGACTTCAATCTCTAAAACTTTATATGCATAAATATTCTCTACATTGTAAATGCCTTTCACGATATCAGTTCTTGGTAAATTTGATGTACATTGAGGATGCACAACAATTTGGCATTCGTTGCAGAGACTTGACGATTAATAGCACATGATAACTTAATTAACGAAGACATTAGTTTTTCTAACGACCTTTCTATTTCACCATTCTCTGTGTCATCTTGACGTTTGTTTGACATTCTTAAATTCTAAATTTGTGTATGATACAATGAAATGACATTAAATCAATTTGAAAACTAACTTTAGGTTCGCAAATGAAATGAATGAATTTAGGTTCGCCTCACGTTTTGTGCGCCAAAATTGTACTGTCTATTTGGTTAATTATATAGAAAGCAAAAATTATTACAAATAATATTTACAAAATTTTAGTATTATATTAACAAAATAATAAACAATATAATCAAAATATATTACCTACTGTGTGTATAAGTGTAATTTGTTTTCTAATTCTTAACTTCTCTCTCTCTCTCTTGAATTCTTTCCTCACTTCTTTTCTTTGGTATTTTCCTTTTATTGTACTTCTTTTTATTTGGTCTCTTTGTCCTTTATAAACAACAACTTCTTTTTGATGTAGTCTACTTCTTTTCAACCCTGGTATTTTATATAACTTTTTATCTGACTTTTTTCGTCGACCATCCCATTCCGTCGTTTATAAACAAACTGCATTTCTTTTTTTTTTTCCGCACGTCGTTATAGCAATTTGGAATTCTAGATTTTGAAATGTTTTAAGTGTATGCTTGTGGTATATATTTACAACGCTTTTCTATTTCTTAAAGAATGCTTTCTATAAAATTTACATCTTTTTATTGGTAATTTTACTAATGGAGTATTACCATACTACAATAAGCATAAAAAACTTTAACAATAAAACTATTGAACGTTATTGTCATTAAGTTGCTCTATTGCGCAAAAATAGTTTTCGCTTACTGAATTTTAAGTTGTCAAGGAGGCCTAACGTTCAATTGCATCTCTGAGATGTTAAATTCTCCCTATGAAAATCAAAAAGGTACCCGGGTACCTCGTCATTGGAATGAGGGTTAGGAATTCGCTTTTATCTAATTGAATTTTGAAATTGTATTTCCTCAATCTGTCAAATACGGATTTTAGACGTTCCATGTGTTCTTGGAGAGATGATGAAAATATAATTATATCGTCAAGATATACAAGGCGAGTCTCATTTTGGATACCTCTTAATATGTTATCCATAACTCTCTGAAATGTTGAAGGCGCTTTCTTGAGTCCAAACGACATTCGTAAATATTCGTAGTGTCTGTTTTCGGTCGAAAATGCTGTCTTTTAAATATCTTTGGCGACTTCTACTTGTTAGAATCCAGTGACGATGTCTAATGTTGTAAAATATTATGATTTTCCGAGTTTATCAAGTACATCTGATATATTTGGTACTGGATATTTATCGTCTATCGTGTGTTCATTTAATTTCCTGCAATCTATTACTAGACGCCACTTTTGTTTGTGTGATGCGTCCACTTCTTTCGGGACTATCCAAATTGGGCTGCCCCAGGGTGATGTGCTAGTGCGGATAATATTTTGGTCAAACATTGACAAAATTTGTTTCTGCACTTCTGCTTTGTGTACTTGTGGATATCGATATGATTTTGTAAATATAGTGCATGTTTCTTCTTTTAAATTAATTATATGTTAAATGTATATATATATATATATATATATATATATATCGTGACCTTTTTTATACTTATCTTATATGATAGTTCTCTACCACAATTAGGTCAATTAAACAAGACTGGTTTGAATGATAGTTATATTTCCAGAACGTTTACAAACGTTTTCGGAACACCTTCAGTGAAAATATAACTAGATAAATGTATAAACAAATATTTGTTTTTTATTTGGGAACTATCAACAAAATAACTAATGACTAGGATTTCTTGACATACAGGATATGTAAACTAGTTTTTATATATATAAATTAGAAATAACTAAATTAGTGTGTAAACACACATGCACACTATAAAAATACCTAGAGAAACCTTATATCAAAAATCTTTGTCGAAATCTTCACAATTCTGTTCAAGGACTAGGGGGACCGGATTAGTTGATCAAGCGAAGAAGGTGTTCCGAAAACGTTTGTAAACGTTCTGGAAATATAACTATCATTCAAACCAGTCTTGTTTAATTGACCTAATTGTAGTAGAAAATTATCATATAAGATTAATTATATGTTTGATAGCGTTATTGAATGTAAGCGGTAGTTTGTCACTATAAAATATATCTTTATATTCGTAACAGAACGTTTTTATTGCTTTTCTTTCTTCATCGTTCATGTGATCTAACCGGAGGTTTCTTATATTTTCGTTTAAAATATCATTTAATTTAATTTTATTATTGACACGATTTTCAACAATTCCTGAAATTTTGTCGAAATCATCGATTTCCATTGGTTCTTGGTAATCTATTACTTGATCTTCATCAGATGAATTTATAATAGTTGTATAACATTCGGCGTTGTTTACGTTTACAACAGAAGCGGGTATCTCTAAATTCGGTTTTAATGTTGTGTATGGCAAATATTTTTCTCCTGAATTTCCTTTTACGGATAATTTAATTATTTTTTCGGATCGTGTGGGAACTGTTACTTTTGCTATCTTCTTTTCAATAATTTCCTTTATATGTAACGGGATCTGTGCATTTCTAGTGTTTAAATTATTATTTTTCAAATCAATTTTATCGTCTAACTTTTGTAATAAATCTAGGCCTATTAAACTGTCGTAGTTTGGATTAAAATCGAATATATGAAACGTGTGGTTAAGATTTTCGTTGAAAATTTGTGAAAGCGGTTTTACAATACTATAATTGTGCTGTCTAACATTATGCGCTGATTGAGTAATGAAATTATCTTCTTTTATAAGAGGTGGATAGTAACAAGAGGCTTTTGTGGAAATTAGTGATTTTGTGGATCCGGTGTCTAACATGAATTTGGAATTGGTTTCGGGCAAAATAATATAAGGGAGTTTAGCTGGTGAAGTAGTAACGTTAATTTGTTTTATTTCTTTGACGTTATTTCCGAGGCTGGCATTTATTGAAAATTTGTTCTTGATGTTCTAATTCGGTTGTTTCGGGGTTCTGGTATTCCTGCATTGTGGCATATGATGTGTTTTCATTTTCTTGATAATCGTAATAATCTTGATAATTCTCGTAGCCTAAATGATGTTCGCAGACTCGCGAGTCGTAGACATCTTCTTGATGTGGTTCGTCTTGATAAAACAATTCTTCAACTTAAACTTTGGTTGACTGTTTGGCTGGTAATGTGGATTTGTTGCCGTGGTTCGTCTGGTGAGTCCGGATGATGATGACCAGTCCATAGAAGTCGGTTTAGGTAGGTTTGATTGTGTATTTCGGATAATTTGAGAAGGTGGTTTAACATTTTGGAAGGGTGTTCTTTGTGGGAAAAGTTGTGGTTGTTGTGGGAGAAATTGTGGTCGTTTCTATCTATTATGTTGAGAGAATTGAGGTTGTCTAAATGAAAATGATTGGAATGGACGTGCTTGGAATTGTGGTCGATTTATAGCATAATTTGTAGGAAAATGTGGACGTTGTAATGTTTGTGGAATGTTTGGCATATTCGGCTTGCTAAATACCATCGGTATTCTTTGGCGTTGGTAGTATAGATTTTCTTGCTCTTGCGCGTAATTCAACGCATCTTCGGGGTTTTCGGCTCTCGACATTGCATCACTAGACGTGTTGGTTCTCTTAGTCCATTAATTAAAGTTTGCAAGGCTGAGCCACGATATAGAGTAATTTTACTTTCCTTTAAAGTCGCATCTTGTTCTGTAACATTTATTCTCGCAACTAGCAAGCTACATAAATTTAAACAACGTTCTCCGAAGGTGGTTGGTGATTCGTATATTTGATGTTCTAATCCTTGAAATTCCGAAATTAATTTTATTTCATTTCGTCTATCACTAAAGGTAGTAATTAATAATTTCTTCAATTCATCCCACGAGGTGGTATTACGAATAGATGCAATTCCGGCTGCTTTTCTGGTCAATTTACTAAGAATCGCATGGAATAGGAAACTACTGTGCGCTGGGTCATTGGGTCTATGTAAGGTTTGAATTAGAGATTCGCAACTTAAAATAAATGTTGAGATATATAATGGATTACCGTCGAAATGGGGAATTGTTTCTAGATGATCACACATAGAAATAGTTGGGTGCGCCATATTATCGTTCGGTATAGTAATACTAGTAACTTGTGCAATAATTCGAATGTATCGTCAGCGGACATAAAATATAAATATGCTTTGAATGAACAATAATTATAGTACTTACATTAATATTAAAACCAGTTTCATTTCCTTCTTTCTTCTGTCTTCTTAACCTGGAGGTCGAATTTCGGCAATGCTGTCTTCGGTCCGGTGGAAATCGTAGGCGATGTAGTCCTGGATCTCCGTGGGGTTAGAATTCTTGTGCGATGCTTGTCACAACGCTGATTGTTTGTTTGGTTTAGAAAATCGCGATGATTCCCATTTCTCGGTTTTGCGAAATGAAGCGTAAAACGCACGATTATAATATTCACTAAAAGCCTTTTCGCGAATCCTACTGACTGCGCCAATTACGTTTTTTGAAAATAAAAACTGCTTTTTAAAACAAATTTTTTATTTCAGCGAACGGAATCGTTTCGTATCTTGCGAACGACTTACATACATGTATTCTCTTGAGACAAAAGATGCAAACGTAGACACTTACAATGATAAGATTATACTTGTTGAAAATAAAACGGTTACAAACGCAAATATACTACTACATCCACCTGCTAAAGAAAACATAATAGAAAAAGGAAAGAACTTTTAATAAACCTATAATTCGAAATTATCAATCTTGTATAAAGACTGTTGCCAAGAAAGGACATTTACATGTTTATAGGTTGGATTGCCACACAACAACCGACGATATATTGACCCACTTAAGTAAAACAACGTCAGATATAAAATTCTAGTGCGAACTTCAAAAAAGATGAATAAAAAGCGGCGTTTAAAGTGTCTTTCCCAATGGAGTTTGTGACTCGTGTATACGACACGAATATATGGCCTGCAGGGTCCGCAGTCCGCCGTTTCGTGTTTCGAAAACTATCAAATTTTCATAGAGACGATCAAGCAAGCAGCCAACCGTAGGTAATAATAAGGCATATAACGTCACAAGTTTGAATACCGCTAAGACTTAACATTTAATTTCACATTAATACATCAGAATCTGCAGAGCCTTAGAAAAGAAAACGGACAATTTAGTATTATTTGTTAATGATTTTTATGTACAAGTTGACGTGGTAGCTTTAACTGAACACTGGTTGAGTCCTAATGAAATTGTGTCACTGGAAAATTATGAAATGGTTTCTTGCTATACTATGCTATACTTGCTATACTATATGAGTAGGCAATTAATAATCGAATGCAGTGCGATTAAAATGAAGCAACTGAAGGTTATTGTTATTAACATATATCGACCACCGACAGCTGATATCCATGAATTTTTAATCAATTTGGAAGCTATATTAACAGCTATTTGAATAGAATCAGGGCACACAGTATTCTTATGTGGAGATTTCAATTTTGACTTTCTTCTTGGATCTCGTAAGAACATTTGGTTTACAGCAGACAATATTTACACCCACACGAATCACACCGACTTCGGCCACAACTGTCGATAATATTTTTACAAATGTAGGTGACTTCCGGAGCTCAGTTATAGTACCTGCTCTTTCTGCTCTTCTGGCACAGAGCATTTACATTGATAAACATACATAAACCTGAAATTAGATCAATGAAATCTAATGAACTTAATCTAATTAAGGATGACTTGGCTATTGCTGATTGGTTGGATGTATTGGATTTACACGAAGTCGATAAATCATTTAATGCCTTTGGAGAAATACGCATGCATATCATAAATAAACATACTAATAAGAAGATGATTGCAACTACTAATAAAAGGAAATGGATAACCTCGAAAATAAAAGAAATGTTCTCAATAAAAAGACAACTCTATGAAGAGTCACACAAAACAGAATACCTAAAGATCTATATGAACAGTTCTGCTATAAACTAAAACAAGAAATAAATAATTCTAAATGAAAGGCTTATTCTAACTATATTCTGAACTCAACAAACAAGGTAAAGGCAACCTGGGAAACAGTTAATCAGATACAGGGAAAAAAATATCAAATTTAAATTTAAGTGAGTTAAAACACAAATATGCTGATGAAACAACAATCGCACCATCTCGTAAAAAATACTTCATAGATAGCTGCATAAATGAAAAGCCAAATAATAATTCCTACGTAAGTAAAGTCTCTGTTAATGAAAAACATTTGCTATTTATTTAGTTGAAGGACACGAAATTCTAAATGCAATTAATACTCTGAGCCATACACGAGCTGTTGGGAAGATCAGATACCAGTTTCTGTCTTGAATGAATACTCTTCCAGTTCGGTTGTACCATTGAGACACATAATAAATGCCTCATTTACTACTGCGATTGTTCCCAATAGACTGAAGTGTACTGTAGTAAAACCTGTGTATAAGAAGGGAGAAAAAGATGAGCTCAAGAATTATCGACCCATTGTATTAATCTCGAACGTATCTAAAATTATTGATAAGATCATAAGCAAAAGAATAGTTGATTTCGTTACAAAATGTGAAATTCTGACCTTCAGCCAAAATGCATATGTTTCCGGGCGAACAACTTCTAGAGCTACATTCCAACTTTTGGAAAATATAATTAATGGTATGAATAAAAGAAAACCGTCTCCTCCATTTTTGTTTACCTATCTAAAGCGTTTGATAGGGTGCATCATCTAACATTACTCAATAAATTGGAAGGGATGGGTTTTAGAGGTATTGTGCTGAAATGGTTGGAGTCATATATTACGGGAGGACAGCAGTGCGTTTTACTGCATGATGAGGATGGAAAGGAAATCATAACACAATCTGTACTTGGACCATTGTTGTTCCTATTGTATGTGAATTATCTGCCTACCATTATTAGTGATCTTACTATCTTATATGCAGATGACACGTCATCAGTGGTTTGTGAAACCAATATCTAGTCCGCTATAACTAGGATTCAGGACAATCTTAAAAAACTGAATTCGTGGTTGACCGACCACAATCTGGAATTAAATGTGGACAAATCCACCTTGCTTGTGTTTGGTGATCGGATTAACGATTTCAACATAAACTGTGTGGACAGATACTCACCAATTCGCAGGTAGCAGTCTTCTTGGGAACGAAGATCGACTCCCTCTTATCTTGGAAGCTGTTTATATTTCGTAACAGGAAATGTATAGAACTTGCATTTACTATTTTTATTATTTTTACAAATTTTTAAACAACATTGACAGCTCATCGTATATACAATTATTCTACTTGATAGCAGACACAGATAGCAGATACAAATAAAGCTTTTGCAACTTATGGCCACTACTGACGCTTCGATCGTTTAACCAACGTTTAACTTGAATAATAGACCGCTTCGAAGAAGAATAAGAAGAATTATATAAATATATATCTATTTAAGTTGGTACTGGTTGCTACCAGTCAAATGTCATTTAGAAAGTCATACATTTTAACATCTCAGAAGAAGTGAACATGTTGGTAAATTACTGAAAGTTATATTAATATTTGAACTTATATTTGTAGAAAAAGGATGAAAGTTATTATAAATGTATTAGAAATTGTATTTATGTGATTAAATACATAAGAAAACTCCATCTGAATGTAACGAAACACTTCAAGGTAAGACTGTTTTTCTAAAATTGTGACACTGGGAAGCATCTCTCGCAAAACTTTTATTTAGATAATTTATCACCCTCTAGGTCACCTTTACGGTGCTATAATTTTTTTGCGAAAATCGATTGCGTCTTGTCCTCATACTTAGCCAAATGGAAGAATGTGAAGAAGGCACAATGAATTGGTATTTGGATTCTGGAGCGTCAGATCACATGTGCAATAATATAAAGTATTTTAAGACGTTAAAGAAATTGGATATGCCAATAAAAATAGCTGTAGCGAAGACAAATACATCATTGACAGCTGAGTACATAGGCCACATCGAAGCTACAATGCGAATAAATGGACTAGATACAAGCATTGAAATGAAAGATGTATTATTCGTAACTAATTTAAATTATAATCTATTCTCTGTTCGTAGATTAGAAATGTCTGGAAAGAAAGTAGTAATACAAAATGGCTATGTAAATGTACATTTTGGTAACAATAACATGTGTATAGCTAAAAGAGAATGGAAAATGTATATAGCAAAAATGCAGTGGAGAGAAGAAGAAGCCAGTTATGCTGCTATGACATCAGATAATACTAGTTTATGGCACAAAAGATTAGGCCATGTAAACCATAATACATTGCATGAAATGAAACGAAAGGATATTGTTGAAGGAATAAAAGGTGCTATAGAGAAAAATGGACCAATATGCTAATCATGTGTAGCAGGTAAGCAAATAAGGCTGCCACACAAACAGCAGCGTCCTAAAGCAAAGAGAATCTTAGAACTAGTTCACAGTGACGTATGTGGTCCCATAACCCCACCACATGGGATGATAAGAAATATTTATTAACAGTAATTGATAATTATACACACTTTACTATGATCTACCTCTTAGAAAGTAAGAGTGAAGTAACTAAATACACAAAAGAATATGAAGCTCTTGTCACTGCACAGTTCTCCTAAAAATGTCTAAGTTGAGATGCGATTATAGCACTGAATATACCTCAAGAGACCTTACAGAATTTTGCAAGCTTAAAGGTATTCAAATAGTGTACACTACGAAGAAACACAGATGAGACCTGATAGTGACCATTGGAAAGAAGCTATCGAAAGTGAAATGGAAGCATTAATAAGAAATAATACTTGGACCCTAGTAAAAAGGCCAGAAGATGCTAAAATCATTAGTTGTAGATGGTTGTTCAAGCTAAAACGCAATGAAAATGGTAATATTTTGAAATATAAAGCCAGATGTTGGTACGAAAGATTAAATAATTTCTTGATTCAAAATGAATTTAGAAGATCGAATTCAGATCATAATCATATAAAAGAAATAATATTGGAGATTCGATATTTTCATTGGTATTTGTGGATGACATAATAGCTAGCAGACATGAAGAAGAAATCAATTCCATGAAGAATAGATTAAAGGAAGAATTTGAGATGCAGGATATGGGCAAATTGAAATACTTCCTAGGCCTCAAGATAACTCAGAACGACGAATGTGGAATATTGGAAATTTCTCAAAGGAAATACTTGGTCGATGTTCTACAAAAATTTGGAATGGTGGACTGTAAACCTATATCGACACCAATGGAGCCAGGACTGAATATTATGATTAAGACTGAAGATAAAAAACTCTAAGCTATTCACAGATAGTTGATAGGATGTTTGCTATATGCAATCATGTGTTCGAGGCCAAATATATGCTACACGGTTCCAACATAAACCTAACCCTGAAACCTGGGCTTACCTAAAGAGAGTCTTAAGATACCTGAAAGGGACTTTAGACTATAAGCTCATATAGGATAGAAATATAAGTGAGCAGGTATTGCATGGATGTGTAGGTGCTGATTGGGGCTCGGACAAACAGGATACGAAATCTACCACCGGATATCCCTATTACGTATATGGATGTCTATGCGCGTGGGCATCAAAGAAACAAGGCTTATTGCATTGTCCTCCACAGAGGCGGAATACGTGGCGTTAAGCGAAGCATGTACTGAGGTAATGGATGTATGGATTAAAAAGAGTCTTACAAGAGATCGGATTGAAGGTGGACCAAGCTATAGAGATTTTTGACGACAACTAGAGCTGTATTAACCTGACAAGAAATGCAGTTTTACACAAGAGGACCAAACATATAGACATTAGACACGACTTTGTTCGTGATTTGGGTCAAGACGAAGAAATAAAGGTAAAATATGTAAAAAGTGCGCATTAAGTTGACGATATTATTACCAAAGCACTGACTAAAGTGATTTCAGACTTTGTTTTATAAAGGGGGGTATAGGATTTAGTCTAAATTAGCACTAATAAATCAAAGTCAGTTGGCAGTACTGTAAAAACATTATAGAACTAACTGTACCAAAATATCTAAGCATCTGTATTTTCTTTTCACTGCCAACGTATTGTAACGTCCTTAATAAACTGTAAAACTTCAACTGTATTCTCGATTCATTACATCGTTGGATGAAACCACTAATGTGGAACAAGGATGCATTGCAAATTTTATATTTGGTATATTAAGAGTTAATGAAGAAAGAGGTAAATCATATGTGCTGGCTTTAAAAATGTTGGACAAAGTGAATTATTCAACAGTCGCTACTTTTTTCAACGAATCTCTGAGTTTATTGTGGCCGTCTGAGATTTTATATGAAAAAGTACTACTGGTTTGTAGTGATGCGACACCATATACATGCAAAGCTATGAGGGGCCTACAGGTTTTGTATCCAAACATGATACATGTAACCTGTGCACATGCTTTACACCGAGTGGCTGAATTAATTCGTACTTTCCAAACTTATCCAAACGTTAATATGCTGATGTCGTCTGTAAAAATATTTTTCTTGAAGCACCAAGTCGTGTCCATAGGTTTCGGGAAATTGCAGAGGGCGTTCCACTTCCACCCTCGCCAATCATTACAAGATGGGGAACTTGGATCGATATTACGTTGGACATTTCGGGATTCTTAAGAAAATTCTTGATGAATTCGATTCTAAACAAGCTCAGAGCATTGAGGAAGCACAAGATATTCTGAGAAAAATAGGTATTCGAGAAAATTCATTTTTATTCGAGCTAATCTGGCGTGCATTTCGACTGCAATCTCTATACTGGAAGTTAAAGGATTACCTTTAAAAGACGGCATTGAAGTAATAGAGGATATATTTAAACGTTTATCAAAACTCCAGAATAACTGTATCGGCAATAAATTAAATGTAGTTCTGTCAAAAAATACCGGGTATCAACCGCTAAAGAATACAAGTGATGTGTTGCAAAATAAAACAATCCTCAAGACGTTCACGCCTGGGCCGATTTTCATGTTTTTCACCGTGAGGCCGCGCTTGAATTCATGCCGCGTTTCATCTGGGGCTGCGCGATTTTCGCTTGTTCAGAGCTATATACGCGTATGTTATTATTGCATTTTTATGTTAATTTTATCGAACTTGAGTTAAATTTATAATATTGAATTATGTTTATGCTTTTGAACAAAAGTTATGTTTATAATACGTTATTAATTATAATTGTCACTAAAAATAACTGTGGGCCACCGGTGGTACGCGCCGGCGTGAACGTGTTAATGAAAAAAATAAACATTTAAGTGCCAGTGCCATTATAAACTATGAATTTGTTACGGCGTGTGAGAGCATCACCTGCAACAAATTTGTAAGAGAGGAAATAAAATATGTAAATGAATAATTAATTATATAGTATGCAATTAAATTTAAAATAAAATAACTAAATAAAATGATGCTATGTGATTACTGATGCCGTTGGCCAAAGGCTTCGTTCACATAAAAGAAAACAACTAAATAAATATTTAACCCCCCTCCCAATCTGCCTATTCAAATGTATTAGACTCGACGTGTACAATTATTGTGCCAAACTTTATTAATTATATAGTAAATTCGATAACTTTAATATTAAAATTGAGAAAGAAAGAAAAGAAAATTGAGGAACAATGGAAGTCAGGACCTAGCTTAAAGTCAGTAGATATATAAAGTACCGCAATTATCCGCCATTTTGGGGTAAAAAATGGCGGGAATTTTAAAACGTAAAAACAGCAATATATGACTAAATTCTCTAATAATTTGCTCTTTGGTATGAAATGAATAAAGTAGAGATATTGAAAATATGGATGGAAATTTTCTCAGTAGCATGCAATGTGGAAAATATATTTATTAAAAAAATGTATACATATTTATTTTAAACTTATTACATTATTCTTATAACTACATATAACTATTGAACGGAGGCGGCTGATAAAGGTTTAATAAGTTAAAGGTATAATTCCACTAACTTGTTATGTACTGATATATATGTATGTCACCACAATTTAGAATATTTTGAACACTAACTTATATAGTTCAAAGTTCGAACAGGTAATTTCTATGCCATGTTAATATTACATTACAATAATGAATATGAAGCAGTATAATTAATTCATAATAGGAATATCAATTATAGCAATAACGTTTTCATAAAATGGAATATTAAATATGACAATAATATAAGACAGAACACGTACAATATACTATTTTTGCAAATGAACACGCATTGCAATACTACGACTACTTCCAGTATTATCATATGTACCAGCTTTATATTTCTCTTTTAATGCAAAATATAATCTACTCCTAATGAACAATTTAACAATTTTATCAAATATGTTGTGACACTCAGGAATGTTGAAGAGGGGGATATAATTGCTTTTTACAGTATCTATAAAATTTTCTAAACTTAAGGAATTGTTAATAATTTCACTTTCAACATGCCGAAAAGATGTTTCCACTTGATAAATATAATTAAATAATTCTAATGTAGGATATACTAAAATATTTTCCTTAAACTCTTTTAATTTTGTTAAAAAATTTAAATGTTATATGTGTTGGAATAGTTTGTACACTATTATAACAAGTTTCACACGTCGAATAATGTCTCCCCACCTTGTATATTATTGTATTGTATTGTATTGTAATGAGGTGGGGTCTGGCCCAAAATGGCCCTTTGCACTGCGACCACGTTTATCTATTGTGCTTCCTCTTGTTTGTTTTATTTATTTATTTAATACGTTGAGGAACAGGATCAGCTCCTTCAATGGGAGTGTAAATAGGTCCTCCTTACTCAGTGTATATGCATGTAGTAGTCTATATCTCTTGTGGCCTAGTGCTCCACAGTTAGTGATCAAGTGTTCCATTGACTCCTCTTCTTCACCGCAGAATCTGCAAGTGTCCGTGTTGGATAAGCTCATTTTGTGAAGGCGCTTGCTACAGGTATAGTGGCCTGTGAGTGCCCCTGTCAGTGTTTTTAAGCTTCCCCTGTCCAGTTTTAGGGCGAGGTCCGCCCTCCTAGCGTCGAAGCTCAGAAATTTTTTGGAATGTTCCAGCCCGCTGGTCTCATTCCAGTGTTTCATTGTAATGGACGCTGTCCATTTCTTTATCTCACCTTTAAGGAGACCTTTGTTAAACCCAAAAGGTGGGGTAGGTCCAGTAAAGTTTCTCTCAGCCCCTTTTTTGCGCAGATGTCTGCCATCTCATTTCCCTCGTGCCCCTCATGTCCTGGCAACCAGACCAGGGTGATCTGGTTCTGAGTGGCCAGGCCAGTAAGCATGTTGCGGCATTCCAATAATAATTTGGACATAATTGTACAACTGCTCAGGGCCTTAAGAACTGATTGACTATCCGAGAATATTTTGATTCGTATTCCCCTGTGTCCCCTTTCGAATAGGATTCCTACAGTTTCCAAGATTGCGTATAGTTCCGCTTGGAAGATTGAGGTGTCCTTGCTCAAAGTTATTGATCTGTGTGTTCTAGGCCCCACTATTCCTGCCCCCACTCCGTGGAGCGTTTTGGACCCATCTGTGTACCATTTTTGCGATGCATCCCGTAACCATCTCGGGTTTGCGCACCACTCATCCCCGACCCCGTACCTCCTATCGAAGCAAAGTATGGGATGCATGTGGTCGCTTGCTAGAGACATACAAAGTATGTCTTCGATTTCCTTCAGGATAGTGAGATGACCGGTAAGGTTCCCTGCCTTAAGTTTTTCTTTTCTATAGATGGAGATTGCTTACGTAGCTGCCTCCTCTTGCACGGCCACATTTAGCGGTGTCAGGTTCAGAAGAACTTCCATGCCCGTCGTTGGGGTTGATTTCATAGTCCCTGTGATGTATAGGCACGCAAGTCTCTGCACCTTGCGTAGCCTCGATATGGCTGTTTTCTGTTTGGTTTTACCCCATCATACCAGAGCACCGTACAGTATTGTGGGTTTAACCATTTGGGTAGATATCCAGTAGGTCATTTTCGGGGTCAGACCCCAGGATCTACCTAGTAGTTGTTTAGCAGTCCAAACGTTTTTTGTGGCCTTATTTATTACTGATTCGAGGTGCAGTTCCCAAGTTTTTTATCCAGGATAATTCCCAGATATGTCACCTTATCACTGGGGACGACCTCGATGCCGTTTACTTTTAAGGTGGGGATATCTATCCCTCTTTTCCTAGTGAATGGTACGATGGTTGTGTTCTCTGGGTTAATTGATAACCCCTCCAGCCTGCACCATTTCCATATTGTGTTCAGGGCATTTTGCATCCGTTCGGCAATCGTCCCTATATGGTTACCTCTAATTATTACACAGATGTCATCCGCATAGCCAATGGTTCTGTGTCCCTTCCGGTTAAGGACCCTAATCAGGTCATCAGCTAAAACCGACCATAGAAGGGGAGATAGTACCCCACCCTGTGGGCATCCCTTAACCTCAGTGACACTCATGTCCGTAGATCCGAGTGAGGCTCTAATCAGCCTTTGGTTCAGCATGCAGCTGACCCATTTTACTATCGCTGCATCAGCTCCTCTATTAGAGAGCGCAGTTTCCATTGCAAGGAAGTTCGCATTATCGAAGGCGCCCTCAATGTCCATAAATGCACATAGGGCTATCTCCTTGGAGTTCAAGGCCTTTTCGATATCTAGAACCAATTTATGTAATGCCGTAGTAGTTGATTTGCCCTTCTGATAGACAAATTGAAGTCCATGCAATGGACTCAGAGAGAGTACCCCCACCCTAAGGTATTGGTCTAGTAACTTTTCAATTGTCTTCAACATAAAAGAGGATAGACTAATTGGTCTGTAGGACTTGGGAGATTCCGGGGTTTGTTCCTTCCCTTGGGTATGAAAATAACTCTTACTTCTCTCCAAATCCTTGGGACATATCCCAGTGCTAAACTTCATCGGAAGATGTCGACCATCACCCGAAAGAGGGTAGCATTTCCCCTTGATAGTAATGCCGGAAAATGCCATCCGGCCCCGGTGATTTGTAGGGTCTGAAACAGTTTACAGCCCATTTTATCTTTTCAAAGGTTACTATGTTCCTAATGACATGGCTCGTCGTCCCGCGCCGACCATAAGGCGATGTTACCTGAGCATCAGCACCCGACGCTCCAAGTCTACAGTCAGGGAAGTGTGTTCTGAGAAGAAGCTCTAGTGTTCCGTTGAAACTACTTGTATAGGTGCCATTTGTCTCCCTTAGTGTACCTGCCGGATTTGTGGCCCCTTTTGAGAGGGCCTTGTGCAACCTGGCTGTGGCCGGGACATCTCTAAGTTCTTCACAGAGAAGCCTCCATGATTTTCTTTTGGACTTCCTTAGCTCCTTGTTATATGTGGTCAGGGCCTCTCTGTACCTATCCCACTTTTTTATTTTTTTGGCCTTATTAAATTCCAGTCTTGCTGTGCTGCGTAGTTTTTCAAGATTTTTGTTCCACCAAGGTACCCTCTTCGTGGAGGATTTTATCTTGAGTGGGCAATTGTCTTGAAATGAGGATATGATTGTTGTGTATTATACTTCCAAGTAAATAATACAAACTAGTTTGCAGTTCGTCAGTCAAGATACTAAATTCGTTTTCCAAATCAATATTTATTTCCTCGATAATGTTGTCTTCAATTTGTGCGTTCATATCAAAATTTGTGTTTATTTGATTACAATATTCTTATATTACATTATCTTTAATGTATACGATAATTAGAGTTATCTAAATCGTAACTTGATCGTTTTAAATTAGCCTCAAATTGGGACAAAGTCACCAATCTTACAGAGACTTTAAATGAACAAGCATCTGGTACTGGCTGTCGACTTCGTATGCATAAAAATGAATTCTCGATACAGTCTTGATTAAAACGACCCAACACTATATATTTAAAATGTTCCTGTTCTAAATAAATTTGTTGGACGTCTAACGCACTTTGGGTTGCTAATATTATGCCCGTTTGAAAAGGTTTCCATGAATTATTAACTGACATGTTGTACATAACATGCTGAATGTACTTTAAAAACTGTATAGCTTGTTCATAGTTATCTTTATTAATTAACGAGAACGCCAAATTCTGATAACGACAGGTCATTAATTTAAACCACATGTGCATTAAATTTAGGAACCAAGCTATAGTTAAGTGTTTTGCGTCAATTCTTTTTAGATATACAATATTGTATGCCTGATGCTACATCATTACTTAGCAAAGCTACACTTAGACCCACATTCATTTTATCGAAATGAGAGGGATGAATGACGTTATGATTCAGACGTGGACACAATCTAATAGTATCATTTTCATCTATGTCGTATAGTTCTTAATAGGAACTATTGATACTTCATTTGAAGGTAAATTATTTTCCTGTACAACTAAATCACTTAAAACAAAAGTATTGCCCCCTGTTAACGACGCTGCAACATTTTTATAAACATGGACAGGCATAAAAAACAATTTTGCCTCGACCACACAAGGACGTTTAATAAAATTTTGTATTTTACTGTACTTTCCAGCCGTAATATTTAACAATTTCCATAAACTCCTATTTTGACCACCCATGTCTGAAATTACAACTCTAATTGTAATTCCCATATTAAATGATTTTTCAATGATTTCCATTATTCCATTTAAACATTCATTTGGGTGAAAGGAGTTTGCTGTAAAATCATATGCAATGATTTGTTCCCACCTTGTAGTCACTCTCGCTAACATATATACTAAAGCATGAGTTGCACATGCATTATCTACATCACGAGAAGATTTTAAAGTAGGACGTCCAATTATCTCTGAAAGAGTGTAATCATACTGCAGTCCAGGTTTTATAGCCATGTCATCCAAAATTAGTATTGCGTGTTTTTTCAGGTCGCAATTGTTCCATCTATAAAAAAATATAACCAATGAAATACCAAACAACCAAACTCATTAATTAAAAAACTTACTTGAAGTAACACTTCAAACACTTCATGCAAAATACCTGGCCGAAATTTCATATTTCTTAGACGATGTTGAAGTGTTCTTATACTTGGATATGGAAGTTTTTGTCGACGAATTTCCTCATATCCGTTAGTACCACAGGCGATATATAGCTTCAGTGCTTTTGTAATTGTATCATCAGACTATGGAGATCCTTTGCTATTATATGTTTCAAGATATTTTAATTGATCCGGATTGAAAATTTTTCCTAAATTATTTGAATCTTTTGTTGTAATTTTTTCTAATCTATGACACTTTTGTAATGTTGCTTTTAATTTTTGCTTTAAATCAGCAACCACAGAATACATATCCTTTGCTAACCTGTCCATTGTCTCCAACATGTCCAACTCCTCAATTTCGTCTTGACTGCCATCGAGAGACATATCACTTGTTGTTTTGTTTAAAACTTCTGCGTTTTCGTTCACTGTATTAGGAGAAATATATGTAAACAATTCTTCTATATACCTTTTTAATGTAATAAGTTTCACTTACCAATACTTCTGGTTTCTAATTTGTTTAGTTCACTTTTGTCATCTTTAGAAACTACTAACTTTTTAGATACAGAAATGTCTTTGTCAACAGTAGGTTTTGTTTTAACATTGTATGTTTCATCACTTAAATTTTGCTTTAAAACATCAGGAATAGCATTACACCAAAGGAATCTTCTCCCAGCTTGTCGTGAAGCCTCCATGTGACTATCAGAAAAATGATACCAAATATTTAAAGTTACATATATACATTTTGCTTTTCAAATATATATTAACCTTTCACAAATCCTGGCGTTATCCAGCAAATCTGGTCTTCCAATTAAATTCAACCATTCTTGCTTTCTAATGGCATTTGTCTCACCACTCGGTAAACGAAATAAACGAAATCCTTTTGCGGCACTATTAGTACAATTCTTTACACAATACCCTGGCATTTCTTAAGTTTAATCAGGAAAATTAAAAAGTGCTGAGATAATTTTAAGGAAGTTAGTACTTAATATAAAATAGTCTTTTATATTTAAGAAAAACGAATTAACACACTATAGAACACTAGAACTGGGCAGAACTTAATTAAAAAGAATCGGAATTATAAATCTTAACCACACACACGCGAAATAAACTTCAAATGTGTAGATCAGTGTAGGTTAAGTTTACGTTGGACCGTATTCGACCAACTATTTTAGTGAAATGTTTATTCCACTAGAAAGTTACTAGAAAAGTCGCCATCTTGGAGCAAAAATATGGCTTTCTCTTTCTAACACATTGGCCTCATAAATTGCGGTACTTTGTAGTGACTTTAACTTAGCTGCATCGGCGGCGACGCCCGCGGCGATTGACGACAGCGGTCAGATCGTTCTCCGTTCTTCGGCCCGGAGGTTGCTTAACCGGACGAGCACCGGCAGCGAAGACTACTACCACTAAGCCGGATTAGAATAAAAATACTAGTATCGGCCCAGTACTAAAAACGGCTCGATACTAAAACGGGCCAGTAGGAAAACTCCTAAGAAATAGAAAATTCGAAGCGTACGATTAGGATAGAGAAAATCGCTTACCTTTAGTACGGAGTAAAACATCCAAAATGGCTACGACACAACTTACGCCTGTTTGGCGATCCAAGAAAGGAAGTAAGGCAACGGAATTGCAAAATATTTTCCGCCCAAATATCCAAGGCAACGTCGAAGGTTTACACGAACAACTATTGGAAAAAATTTCACTTTACGAAACACGTGCGTACACTGTCCAGGTTTACGATCTTTTTCTTTCCGTCTCGAATAATAAAACGGAAACAGATGTCAATTCGGCATGGAGATTTACTCTATCGGGAAAATCCATAAACTATAGATAACTGTAGATATCGACCGTAATGACTCCCAAGGCCACGATCAAATATTAAATCAAACGATAGAAATTACGCAAAGAGAAAAGA
This sequence comes from Chrysina gloriosa, assembly GCA_038088585.1. NCBI lineage: Eukaryota > Metazoa > Arthropoda > Insecta > Coleoptera > Scarabaeidae > Chrysina > Chrysina gloriosa. Next base: position 35,485,661 of record CM076089.1, read on the forward strand.
AAGAAAAATATAATATAAAAATGCATTTATTCTCTAATTTTTGAATGCATATTTAAGTGCATAATCCTGATTTTTTTGGTGCATATTCAAATGCATGTTTTGAAGTTTTTAGTGCATAATTATTTTAAGCCTAGTGATAAATTATATTGGATTATATATATATACTAGCTGTTAAGCCTGTCCCTGACAGGCAGGAAGAAAAAGAAAATATAAGCTAAAATGTTAAAAAATTGAATTTTGACACGCCCCTTTCTCGTCTTAATTCTCCGTCCACAGGCCAAAAATCAAAAATCCGGCTACGTTAGGATTTGACCTAGGCGTTTTACTATATGCGTGCCAATTTTCAGCTTTCCAGCCCATCAGCGGGCTTCAAAAAGCTCTGGATAGACAACAAAAGAGGAACACACAAATAAGGAAATTATATATTGTATTATATAGAGTTTTTCGCTAGTTTTTATATTCTACTCTAAACAGTACGGTCGATATACATTGTTACTATATATATATATATATATATATATATATATATATATATCATTCTGAAGGAAGTACATCGACCGTACTCAGTTAGGAAGTAAGAAGAAGATTAATCGGGTCACCGGTCTGTAGTGGTCTTCAGAGAATGAAAGAAGGAACTCCTTTGTTTAAAATTCTCATATTAAAATTTAATTAAAGTCTTTTGAAAAATTTTTAACCATGTACTGGCTGAGAATCAAATGTACTCTAACCACACATTTTGGAAATGGGCCACATCAAAATAACTGCAAATAATATTAATTTCAAAACTGACACCAATCAACTCAGCAATATCTACTGTAAATTTATGGATCTGCCCTCATAAGTTTTCTTTCCTGCTTTTTGATTCAACTTCTTTTGATTGTTTAAAACATTTAATTTTCGTATCTTGGGAAAGTCAGTCTGTATATATTTTCAGAAACACATTCGCAATAAAACAAGTAACATAAGACGCAACAATAGGAATACCAAGGAAAGCCCACGCATTCTTTGGATACAGCCGCTTCGTCGCCGCTTTAGCAGAACCGCCGACTTTCCGGAAATAGTTTATAAATTATTTGAACGCATTGGTATCAGACATTCGTATATTACACATTCGTATATTACATTCGTATATTACATTCGTGTATTAACGTTAGTACAGGTTTCACCCTTTTGTTTTCTAAATTATAACTTTGTAATTAGTGATTGATTTGTCTCAATAAATTTCTTCTTTTTAAAAATATTAGGCACTCGGCCTATATAATTGGCGCAGTCAGTAGGATCAATTTACAATTTTTATCGTACAAATTGGTGTGCTCGCACTTCAAGATTGAAAAAGAACCTCAACGAGGAAACCAGCAGGCATCGATCCAGGAGGATAACGAGGGAGGAAGAAACGAAAACAGCTTGCCAACCCAGAAGCAAAGTGAGTACTTTTTCCTTACTTGTATTAACGATACGAATCACTTCGACTATAGTAGTCACTTTCCCGTCATTGGAAAAATTCCTTTCTATTGGAAAAATTTCATAGTGAAATACCCACACCAATAATTGGTGAAAAAGTAAACAAACAAGCTGGAGGGATTGATAGAATCAGTCCACAACCTTAGCTTGACCGAAACCGGAAACGAAACCGAAGCGACGATGGTAGAATTAAACTATCAGTTATTCAAAATAGAATTAGACTCCATACCTATATTTAATGGAGAAACGAGTAGCGTAAACTTATTTAATAGTGCTTGCGATAGAATCTGTAGAAAATATTCGAATAATCCCGAAGTTAAAGAGCTTATTTTTGCCACTATATTAGGAAAATTAAGAGATAGAGCTAAAGTTTTAATATGTTCGCGAAACGAGTTGAATACGTGGAATGCGGTACGAGAAGCGATACTTTCATATTTTGGAGATAAACGAGATTTAGGTCAACTAGCTCAAGAGTTTAACAATACTAGAATTCACACGAAAGAAGACCCAATATCTTTTGGTCATAGAATACAAGATTTGCTTTCTAAACTAATGACAAAATTAGGACAACCAATAGAAGTAACACATAAAGTACAACGAGCAGAAATTTACGCTCAAACAGCACTTGAAATTTATTTATTGAACTTACCTGAAGATATACAAATTTTTGTAAAGCCATTAAAACCCGAAACATTAGAAGTAGCAATGGGTTATTGTCAAGACGCCTTAAATTTTAAAGCCAGATCAAATTATGTTAAAAATGCAAAAACAAATTATACAAATACAACGCCAAACAGACCGCCACAAGTGATAAAAAATCCAAATCATATGCAATACCAAAATAATTATCCTTCTATCAATAAATTCCCGTCTGGACAACAGAACTTCGTCCAAAGATTCCAAAACCCACAAATAAATCGATTTAATCATCCCGAAGCTAATCCCTTCGCAAAAGCAAATTCGCAACAACGCAGTTATTAGCCCAGCAATCATCAAAATGTATGGGAACCAAATAAAACGACAAACTTTCCGAAACCCACACCAATGTCCGGAGTATCAACAGCAGTAGCTAAGTCATCTAACTTTAGGCCAAGGAATTTCGATTTTCATCCAACTGGTCGACCTCAAATAAATACCCACGAATTATACAACACAGAAGAGAGCCAATATGAAAACTCTCCTATTTATAATGAAAACGATGGAAGATGGAAACTCAATAGATTAGCAATAAATGAACTACCTTATATAGCAATAAAAAATCCCCCAATGAAATTACTTATAGACACTGGTAGCAGTATATCAATGATAGAACCAAAAATTGTAGAAAAATATTACCCCCATAATGTGTTTAATGAAGAATTTGAAATCAAAACAGCACAAGGCATTTTAACTTTAAATAAATACGCAGTAATACCATGTTTTAATGAATTAAAATCATTAGGAAATTTAAAAGTGATTATTTATAAATTTCATAATTTTTATAACGGTATAATTGGACTAAATGATTTAAGAGCAATGAAATTTAACTTAGATTTAAGTAGAGGACAACTCGTAAGAGATAAGTATAAAATACCACTAAATTTTAGACAATGGCAGAAATTAATAATTCCCGGAAAAACTTCAATGTTAAAAACATTTCAATAAACTATGTACAAGGTGAAGTATTAATAGATGGAATTTGCAATCAAGAAATAAATATACCAAGTTGTATTAGTAAAGTACACAATGGCGAAACAGTAATAGAAGTACAACATTTAACGGAACAAGAAAAGGTAATCGAACTTAAAACAGTAAACATAACACCTTTAGAAAATTATTATGTTTGTCAATACCAAATCCCTGAACAAGATTCATTACAGAATTTAAATAATATGATACGAACTGACCATTTAAACGCAGTGGAAAGACATGAAATTTTACATATTTGTAAAAACTATAAAGATATATTTAAAAAACCCGATGAAAAACTAACATGTAACAGCAACGTAAGACATGAAATTAATACAAATTGCGACCCAATATTTAAACGAGCACGACGTTTCCCTTATACAATGAAACGCGAAATTAGATAAATTATTAAATGAAAATATAATAAGACCCAGCGTAAGCCCATGGGGTTCACCCGTAAATTTAGTAAATAAGAAATTAGACGCAAGTGGAAAAAGAAAAACGCGCTTAGTAATAGATTATCGAGCCCTAAATGACAAAACAATTGATGATAGATACCCTATCCCAAATATAGAAGACACTTTAGACAAATTAGGCCGATGCAAGTATTTTACTACTTTAGACCTTGCCTCAGGCTACCATCAAATAATGATGCATCCAGAATCAATTCAGAAAACAGTTTTTAACACTGAAGATGGACACTTTAAATATTTAAGATTACCCTTTGGATTTAAAAATGCACCCTCGACTTTTCAGCGCGTAATGAATGATGTTTTAAGAGAAGTTTTACATCAATTTTGTCTCGTATATTTAGATGATATAATAATCTTTTCATCCTCATTAGAAGAACACATAAAACATATCAAAGTAATATTTCAAAAATTGAGAGAAGCAAATTTAAAATTACAAGTAGATAAATGTGAATTTCTTAGAAAAGAAACTGAATATCTTGGACATATAGTCACACCTCAAGGAATCAAACCAAACCCTAATAAAATTGGAGCGATTAAGAATTTTCCGATTCCTAAAACACAACGCCAAATAAAGTCATTCCTAGGACTCTTAGGTTTTTATAGAAAATTCCTACATAACTTTGCCAAAATAACGAAACCATTTACTAAATGTCTTAAAAAGAAGAAACGGTAAAACATACCCCTGAATTTGTAGAAGCATTTAAAAATGTACAATATTGTTATGTAATGATCCAATATTGAAATATCCAGATTTTAATCAACCTTTTGAACTATTAACAGACGCATCTCAATTTGCAATTGAGCAATATTATCACAGAATGATCATCCTGTTGCATACGCGTCCCGCACCCTTAATGCAGCGGAAATAAATTATTCCACTATCGAAAGAGAAATGCTATCAATAGTATGGGCATGTAAACATTTTAGACCCTACTTATATGGTAAAAAATTCATCATCAAAACTGATCATAAACCACTACAATGGTTATTTTCGATCAAAGATCCAAATTCACGATTAACTCGATGGAGACTCAAATTAAGCGAATTCGATTATGAAATCAAATATAAAAAAGGTAAACTTAATCAAGCCGACCCCTTATCGCGGATCAAAATTAAAATGACTGAAAATTATGTAAATACGTTAGACCAAATTAACATAGATGACACAGAATCATTACTAGTTAATATCGGAGATAATATAGATGAAATAGACCCGAATGAATTAGAACAAATAATTAAAGATTTACAAATGAATGAGAACGAAGAGACAAATAGTAATAATACAATACACTCTAATAACGGTGAAGTTGAAATAGTAATCCCGTACAATGAAAAACCGGTAAATCTAGCCGATAGACAAATCATACTTGACGCCTCGCGAAACGTAACAATACCGATATTTGTACACGCGAAAGTTTTTGATAAAAATAGAATATTTGTAACATTACCACTAAATACCCAACATGAGAATATAGTAAATGCAATGGAAAAAGTTTTATTACCCGATAAAAGAAACGTGATATATTTCAAACATAAAAATATAGAAAGAGAAATCATCCAAATCATTCAAGAAAACTTTACTAAATTAAGAATAGAAATTGCTAATAAATTTATAGAAGACGTACAAAATCCCGAAGATCAATTCGAGAAGATTAAATACTACCACGAGGGAAAAACATGTCATAGAGGTATCAATGAAGTATACACCTCGTTAAAAGAAAATATTACTGGCCAAATATGGAGAGAAGCATCACCATATTTATCAACAATTGCGAAACCTGTCAGTTGGCAAAATATGACAGAGCACCTCAAAAACAACCATTATCCCATACCTATACCCCTAAACGCCCATTTGAACAATTGCATATAGATTTATTATTCATGAATAACCAAATTTTGTTAACGATCATCGATCACTTTTCCAAATATGCACAAGCACATCTAATCAATGACAAAAATGCAAATACGATAATCGACGGACTGATCAATTTCACGAGTCATCATGGGATTCCACAAAGAATAATAGCAGATGCAGGGAAAGAATTCAATAACATATTATTAAAAGAATTCTGCAAATTACACAAAATTGAGTTACATATAACAGCAGTAGGTAATTCACAATCAAACGGATTAATCGAACGTTTTCATAACACATCGGCGGAATCAATCCGATGTAGACTAATAAACGTACAAGCGACTTTCAAAAATCATGTACTAAAGGCCGTTTTAAGCTATAACAATAGTATACATTCTAGTACGAAATTTACCCCGTTCGAAGTAATTAACGGACATAATGATACAAATTAAACTTTCGATCTAAATGAAGAAAAAATCACGCAACAATTCGTGAAAGACAGAGCGGAAGAAATAAAAATAATAAACGAAGAGATTCATAAAAATCTAGAAAAAAAAAAAAAACAAAAGAAAGAATGTGTAGAGGTAATGAACATATAAACGAAATTACAGACATTAACGTCGACGAAGAAGTGCATATTAGACGCAAATTTAGAGATAAACTAAAGCCAAAGTTTACTAAAGAGCAGATAGCAAAAGTAGACGCTAAAACAATAATTACGAAAAAAGGCACAAAATTCTCCAAAACCGCTGTGAAAAAGAAACGCAAATTTACAAAAGAAAATCAACCACAAGACGAAGATGACCCAGCCCCTGGCAACACCCACCGGAATGAAGATAATCCAGAACCAAGCACAAGTACACGAAATTGAAAATTTCATATTATTAATTGTTTAAACATATTCACTGATGAAATTTTATTCAAAATTTCAATACCTATACTACATAAAAGCAATTTTGAATTATATCATATCTATCCTATTCCTTATCACAAGCAATTCGTACCTATCCCGAAATCGTATCTGTTAAAAGGAAAAAGTACAAGCATTTCAAGAGCCATCAGCTGTCCGAAAATTGAACAAATATATCTGTGTAAGGAAGTAATGTTACCAAGTGCGGATGAGTGTTTGTTAAATTTAATGATAAACAACGATTCTTTATGTAATAAAATTAGTGTTGATATTAACGAACCAATTGTGCAACAAATTGGATCTAAACATTTATTAATTTATACACCACATTTGTTAAAAATAACTTATGACTGTAGCGGAATTGGTATCTTAGAAATTATAAACAGTGTTTTAATAGAATTAAATGTAAATTGCACTGTAGAAGTAAACAAAGAGAAATTTATGTCAACTAATGACTTAATAAAAGGGGAAGTCTTCCACTTACCCGAATTGCGCATAAATACGATAAGCAAAATTGAAAGTACTATTGATCCTGTTAAATTAAATAAAGTGAATTGGCAAAATATTAAAAAGCTACAAGAAGATATCGAAAATGTTAAAATTAAGAACTTGGATAAAATACCAAGACAAAATTATTCGTTTTGGAACTCTTGTATAATCATTGTGTTAATTATCATTGTATGTTGTATCGTTATATATAAAAATTGGGACACGATCTACAACACAAAAAGGAAACTTCAATCCATCGATGGACGATCGATCACCGTTCCTCAGGATACACCTTTGGAGCCGTTCTAGGGATGGAGGAGTAACATAAGATGCAACAATAGAAATACCAAGGAAAGCCCACGCATTCTTTAGATACAGCCGCTTCGTCGCCGCTTTAGCAGAACCGCCGACTTTGCGGAAATAGTTTATAAATTATTTGAACGCATTGTTATCAGACATTCGTATATTACACATTCGTATATTACATTCGTGTATTAACGTTAGTACAGTACCCTTTTGTTTTCTAAATTATAACTTTGTAATTAGTAATTGATTTGTCTCAATAAATTTCTTCTTTTTAAAATATTATTAGGCACTCGGCCTATATAATTAACATAATCTTTTTCTGTTATTTTGTTGCTTGCGTTTTATTCTCATTAGTACGGCGATCCTTAGCAAACAGATAAATTTAAAATTTTCCTGGTTAGAGTAAAGTTGATTCTCAGCCAGTACATGGTTAAGAATATTTCAAAAGACTTTTTAATTAATTTTTAATATGCCAATTTTGGCCTTTTATTTGTTGTACGATTTTATTGATTATGGACACTGTTTTATAACATAAACCTCTAGTTGTGAGTATTTTCAATTGTTGTTGAATTCTTTCTGCTGACTTGTACTTTTTAGTATTTCTCATGAATAAGTTCACAATAAAGGACGAAATATTGAGAATTTTAAACAAAGGAGTTCCTTCTTTCATTCTCTGAAGACCACTACAGACCGCTGACCCGATTAATCCTCTTCTTACTTCCTATATATATATATATATATATATATATATATATATATATATATATATAGTATGCTTGATGTTTTTACATATGAGAAATTCAATTAAGGAATTCTCCAATATGTATCAAACGTGCGTATTTTTGCAGTTTCTACTCTACACGAGTGTACAACTATTTTTCGCACATCCTCACGCAGAGCTGCTGTTACGCTTGATCGGGTATCACCCTGGAAAATGTGATATGTAATATGATTGGAAAACTACCTCCCACCATTTGCAGACGGGTTTCGCGGTTTACCGCTCATCAGTGCAACTTTTGTGAGAAGTAGTTTCCATTATCGACTTACGTCTATAAATAGTAGTATGCTTGATGTTTGTACATATGAGAAATTCAATTAAGGAATTCCCCAATATGTATCAAACGTGCGTATTTTTGCAGTTTCTACTCTACACGAGTGTACAACTATTTTTCGCACATCCTCACGCAGAGCTGCTGTTACGCTTGATCGGGTACCACCCTGGAAAATGTGATATGTAATATGATTGGAAAAGTACCTCCCACCATTTGCAGACGCGTTTCGCGGTTTACCGCTCATCAGTGCAACTTTTGTGAGAAGTAGTTTCCATTATCGACTTACGTCTATAAATAGTAGTATGCTTGATGTTTGTACATATGAGAAGTTGCACTGATGAGCGGTAAACCGCGAAACGCGTCTGCAAATGGTGGGAGGTAGTTTTCCAATCATATTAATATATATATACAGGTGACCCACCACAAGCGCCTCGGACTGCAGCTTCCAAACTAATAATTTTTTTAATCTTTTTTGATAAGATGGTGTACGTTTATAATGGCCATAATTAGAAAATATTGTCGTTTATACAGGGTGCTCCAACAAAGCGCTAAGTATGAAAGTTGTTTTTTCAAATGGACCAATATTCATTTTTTACTTTTTTCAAATTGTATAGGAAAAATAAAGGTAAGTTACTTCGATGTTCCATATACCTATCGTTAGCCGTTTTCGAAGTATTTGAGGATTTTCGAAAAAGTAAGATGTTTTGAAAATGGACATGGACAGACAAACTAATTGAAATTTTCAAATCATGTCTTTAGCCTTGATTTGGTATATCTTGGGCTACTTATTTTCAGATATGTAATTTTACAATAATGTACAGGGTGATTCCATAGACCGGCTTTATTTGTCTCAACTTTAATGGTGTATAACTTTGCTATTTCAAATGGAACACCCTGTATATTTTCAGACTCGGAGAAAGGTTTTTCAATTCCTACCCAAACTGTATTAGGTTTCCCTATACCTATCTTTTGTGATTTCGGTTGCTAATGAAACACATATGTCTTTAAATGATAAATATTATAAGAAATGTTCAACATGATCGCCATTTTCCTTTATGCATATTCTAATTCTCTCTTAAAACGATCTTCTAACCCTTCTTAACATTTCCGGGGTAATGGTAGCAAATGCATTTGTTATTCTGATTTTCATATCATACGGCGTAGTTGGTGTCGAATTGTACACAATACTTTTTACATATCCCCATAAGAAAAAATCTATGCAAGTTAAATCGGGTGACCTGGGTGGCCATTTACAGGGTCCTTGTCTTTCAATCCACTTATTTGGGAACATTAAATTTAAATAGTTTCTAACATCTACGTGGCAATGTGCAGGAGCCCTGTCTAACTGCAGCCACATTTTGCCTCTTGTAAATAAGGGAACATCTTCTAAAAGAGTCCAGAAATCTCCTTGTAAAAATTGTAAAAAACGGTGCCCATTCAATTGTTCTTCAAAAAGTAAGGTTCAATAACATAGTCACCAATAATTCCCGCATACACGTTTAAACTCCAGCGATTTTGGTGATCAACAGTCTTAAATATGTGTGGATTTTCTGTATTATAATGAAAATTATGTCTACATACTAATCCATTATTATGGAAGGTAGATTCATCAGTGAATAAAATATATTCAGAAAAATCCTCCTCTTCTTCAACACGATCCAGAGCCCACAAGCAAAATTCCAATCGATGGTCAAAGTCCATCCCATATAAATATTGATGTATTTGGATATGATATGGGTGATACTTGTGTTTTCTTATGATCCTCTGTACACTAGATCTACTTATATTGGTTTCTTGTTTAATCTTCCGTGAACTGGTACTAGGATTTTCAGCAATTGAACCTAACACTAGAAATACATTTTCCCCGTTGTCAACGACTGATTTCCTTCTTTTTCGCTTAGAGTAGGAAGTATTATCTATCTCTCGAAACCTTGCGAAAAGTCTTTTAAAAGCCCGCTTTTCAGGATGTCTTCGTTCAGGATACTTTTGCGCATAAACTCTGCCAGCCAAAAACAGTTTTCATGACATTCACCTATGGTCAAAATCATATTCACTCGTTCTAGGATAGACAAATCCATCATTGTAAAAATATCTCAAATAAAAGAAAATAACACTTCAATTATTTCACAAGTTCTTTTAAATTTCTCTAATAGGAGTTATGTACCATTATCAAAGAATAAAGTATACTAGACTAAAGTAAAATTGTGCTGACATTTAAAAGGTATGTCAGTATGACAATTTAATTGCTGTATCTAGTAGTAGGCTGTTTTTTAACTATGAGGAACGCAAAAATTATTAAAATATGTACGAAGGGACAATTAATGAAAGAATACAATACTTAGCGTAAAATGCCGATCATGTAGAACATTTATTATAATACTTATCATTTAAAGGCATATGTGTTTCATTAGCAACTTTTTCAGATCGTTGAAATAAAAAACAATTGCATTTCCATATTCAGCAGCTTCGATTTAATTTCAATCTAGGTAAAATTTAAAATATCTTCAAATATCTCCGAAATCACAAGAGATAGATATAGGTAAACCTAATACAGTTTGGGTAGGAATTGAAAAACCTTTCTCCAAGTCTCAAAATATACATGGTGTTTCATTTGAAATAACAAAGTTATACACTATTAAAGTTGAGACAAATAAAGCCGGTCTATGGAATCACCCTGTACATTATTGTAAAATTACATACCTAAAAATAAGTAGCCCAAGATATACCAAATTAAGGCTAAAAACATGATTTGAAAATTTCAATTAATTTGTCTGTTATGTCCATTTTCAACACATCTTACTTTTTCGAAAATCCTCAAATACTTCGAAAACGGCTAACGATAGGTATATGGAACATTGAAGTAACTCACCTTTATTTTTTCTATACAATTCGAAAAAAGCATAACTTTGATACTTAGCGCTTTGTTGGGGCACCCTGTATCAATGAAAATATTTTCTAATTATGGTCATTATAAACGTACACCATTTTATCAAAAAAGATTTAAAAAAATTATTAGTTTGGGAGCTACAGTCCGAGGCGCTGGTGGTGGGCCACCTGTAAGTATACATGTATTTTTTTATGTATACATTGTATTTTGAAAAAGATTTATACTGTGTGTTTTCCATTGCCATTTAAATTTGTTTAAGAAATATTTATGACTAAAAATGTATGGATTAATAATAAAGTAAAGCTATAATATAAGAAACTTTAATGTTTTTACAACTTCCTTGTTAGGATGATACTTGCCTTCACCTCTACTATAGAGTTACCCAGAAAACATCTTCCTTTTTACTCTTTCTGTGAATTTGCACCTAAAATTTAGCACCATGTGACATTTTAGGAAAATAATACGACAGATAAATTCTGAAGACAGATTTAGAGTCAACGCACCATATCAATTGTATATAGCATGCAATAACCAAAAATTTCCAATTTTTTTAAAGTGCATCACTTTAAATCCTTCGACTTTGGTTTTTAACACATAATTAATTCACTATTAATGTGCTAAGTAAATAAATCTGCCGCAGCTTTTCCCATACCACAGAAATTGCGGGATGATTTCTACCTTTCAAACGCGAAACAAAAACATTGCTCAATATCTTTATATGTTTAATAACTATCTTAAGTTTCTTTCGAATCGGTGAGTATCAGTTGGGTGGTGTTACTTGTCAGTATAAATTGAAAGTTATTTCGATAGAACATAGTACAACACAACTGTATTTTTCATTGCAGGTTTGTTATTTGAACTGTATCAGGATACTTTTGAAGAAGGGTGCTAATCCTAACTGCAGCTACAAGGTTAACCTGACACCACTACATGTGTTGGTATTCACAATTTCAGAAAATATTACACTCAATTGTGAGACGCAAAAAGGCTGAATTTTGAATTCATCAAAACTCTACTAGTTTTGCTTCTAACGCACGGTCTTGATCCTAACGTAAAAGTGAGCATCCGTACTCAACACATTCTCCAGTCTTGTATGGATATGATTCAAAATGTCCGCGAATGTAAGGATATACATTATGTACATGATCTCACACTTACGTTAATACAGTACGGGGCTAATCCAGACCTTAGTTTAAATATGTCAGAAGCGATAAAAACTATTCACCACATCAACTTCAGTCAACTTGGAGGACCAAAAATTATATTTTGTATTATTACGTTATGTTAGTTTCCCGGAAAGATCATCTTATTCTAGATCCACATATGTATTTTGCAAAAATTATTATGCTTTTCTATTTGGTAATGCAACATAAACCATTATTTGAATGTTTGAAAATTTTGTATACTCAGCAATTGAGTTTAGTCCCAGGTAAAATTACTGAACCTTTGACTTACATTATACGAGATCTTTACAAGAGGCCTAGAACATTAAAGCAAATTTGTCGTGTAAAGATTCATAGTTGCTTACACGGAAAGCCTGGATTACATGTAAATAAACTAAATTTACCTATTCAAATGAAAGATTACCTTTTGAATTTTGAACAATAGTTGTGCAGTTATTTTATCGACAAGGAAAAACTTATTTATCCCTTCTTAGATGAGCAACAGAAACATTTTATTTCATTTGTAATAACATATAGTTTTGAATATTGTTTTTCAATTTATTCTTTTACTTGTTTAAAGTAGTATACATATATACATATATCGATCTTTCAGTTGGATTGTACTATTTATCTATAATATAATACAAGTATGAAGAAATGTATTGTATTCCTTTATTTCGCCCAGCAATTGACAATTATTTATACATATAACAATTGTAAATTACAAAATTTTGATCTTCTCTTGCCATCCGTAGACGTACGTTTCGCGGTTATAACGCTCGTCAGTACGGCTTTGCAAGAGCTGTAATTGTTTAAACTGTTTATTTCAAACAAGTATTTGAAGGCTGTCGTTGGGCTCAGCAAATTCTCTTGCTGATCGGGCCCTGATGTACTTAAAATCTGAATTCCAATTCTGTATTTTTAAATCTACATTTCAGTTTATTATGTACATATTTTTAGAGAAATAGTTTGATATTTTCATTGACATGTTGCTGTTTAGATAATTACTAAATAAACAACTTTTCCATACGTCAGTATAGTTAGATGCTCATCCTTATAAAACACGGTATCCTATTTTCTCCTATTCTATTTATTAGGCAGTTTAAAACGGCTTTGTACTTCCTCTAACAATAAATTGTAAGATATTACAGGTAATGGTACCGCAGTTTAGATTAAAGAGGTACAATAGATTAGTTAGGTGGTCATTCAATAGATGTCTATTTAAATTCGAAAAATAGTAGACATCATAGAAGACAAGTATGTGTTTTTGATACATTTTTGTATACCCTATTACACATCGAGCTCTTGTAGGCTATTAACCTCTCATTTTAGCCTTACAAATGACATAAAACTACCTTTTGCCTCCTAAGCTTCTTTTTCTTAAATTGATTGAATATCGACATAATCATTCTAACCCGGCATCAAGTATAACAATTATCAGCTAAATATGAGAATATCCGAATATATGTATCATAACTTGAAATTTATCTGTTAGGGATGATACAAAGGCGGGAAGTAAGACATACACAAGACTTTCTTGCTATAGGGTCTATTATAGCGAGACTTAGAAATGAACCACGGTAAGTATTCAACAAAGTGATGAAAGGAAAAGCAGTAAGGAAAAAGATGTAGGAAATATCTATAATTAAAATGTTAGCTTTTATTACAGTTTAGTGTTTGCTTTCCTCAAGAAGTCCTGTAGTGATTTAATCCTGAATATAATTGGATTAGTCAATAGAGAATAAACAAGGATTGGAGCCTTAAGCCTAGATTTCACCAAATAGGAGTAAAATTTATTGCTTAAGTCTATCTGGCAATCGAAAAGAATATGCTTACTGTCACAGACTTCAGCAGAACTACAGATTGGAGAACCTGTAATTCTGATCTTATTTAGATAAGCGGGGAAAAGGCAATGGTTCAATCTCAGCCGGCCAAAAGTGGTGATATATTGTATTTCTAGTTATAATTGATGGAACCATTCATTTTTTAGGTATTTTCTCCACAATCAGGGCATAACTTTTTCCTATGTTATTGCTTATTCTCTACCATGGGTGTGCCATAATTTGTACAGTTTATCCTTTATAGACTATTAGACGTTCCGACATAAAACTTTATATAAACGCAAGAGAGTTGGTTGTCTCTTTCCTGTAGAATCCTTTATGTCCAGGAACCCAGATAAATTGTAAGTCAAAATAATTTACTATTAGCTGGTACGCCATGCTTTTTTACATTCTAGAGTTAAGTAATAAAATTTTCCATCGACTCCAGTGTTCTTTATTCAATTGGGAGGATTTAATATTTAATGAGTCAGAAGCAATCGGAGATTTAAGTATAGTTAATTTCCTTATTAGTTTCAAAGCTTCTAGGCTAGCAATGGATTATGCTCTAGAAATGTTGTTATGAACATGAATTTTAAATTATTTTGCAGTGCACAGAGGGAATTTAGATTCTATACCTGTATATGTACGTCTCGGGAAATACCAATTTTGGAAGCATATATGTAAATAACATGAAATGAGGGATATTTATGTGGCACCTACCAAAGCATTAAATACTGTATTCATTAAAATAAGGTAAAGGTTAAAAAGGTTGAATTTCGTATAGTTACACTTCGCGTACTAAAAGAAAATAGCAATTATATTAACTGATTTTTTCGATCAAGCTTTTTTCGCTAAAAACTTGTTTTCTTTTGTCACTTAAAAACGAGAACGCCTGCGTTCACAAACCTTTTAAACCTAGGAATAAACCCATGTAGCTTTTTTAAGAATTTTTATGAATCGCAGCTGCTCATAGAATTCCTTTGCAACTTGAAAATCGTATTTTATCAAACGTACGATTGTCCGTATTTTATTGTAAAGCACGCTTTGTTCTCCACACGCCTATCTTGCAGTTTTTGGGTGACCTCCGCCAGACGTTCGTAAATTTGGTCTATTTCAGGCAATATCTCAAGGTTTGATTTGTATCACACATTCTTTCTTTCAACTGATTGCCGTTTGTTCCGACGCACACACAAGGTCCCATAGCGCGCCCGTTCTCAGTCCCATTGCCCAAAATCAAGGCGCCAGGACTCAAGATAGTTCGTACCATTCATTCTTTCTTTCAGCAAATTGCCGTTTGCCACTTTTGACATTAATCGCTTTATTTCAGCTTCCACGAGGCCCAAGTCTGCCTGGATTGACACCATTTATTACGTTATTATTGACTTGGCCGCTTATAATCACATATCCAAACCATATTTTTCCGTCTTTTTCTATTACTCTCGTACTCGTAAATGCTGTAGTTACTCAATATAACCTTTAACGGCAAGCTCCTGTGCTTTTTCTCTAACCTTGTCTTGCAGGTTCTAGTATAGTGCTTACGTTTTGTTTTTTTTTTTTTTTCTGCTTAATGAATTATCAGGGAGAACTAGCCGGCGCAACTCAGAAACTACCACAACCAAACCTCCCTTGTTTTAATAGTATCTGTGTCCACAATTACTTAAATCGATATAAAAGGATATAGTAATAAGTAATGTCCGACCGAAACAGGATTTGCAGCCGAAACCGAAACCGAAACTGAACCTTCGGCCTCGGTCTCAGTTTCGGCCGTAACCGAAACCGAAACCGAAACTTATTTAAACATATTAAAATTTCAATTGTATGCTGAAATCTAGTATATGTTTTACATGTTATATAGTTGATTTGTGTTAAATGAAATAAAAAAAAACAACAATTACCGTATGTAGGAAAAGGAGATATTTATGTATTTAGGTATTAACTTGCTGACTCTGACAATTACGAGACACGAACTCGCTCGAACGAAGCACGACAATTCACGAACACTGAGTTTCGGTGCGGCCGAAGTTTCGGTTGAGTTTTGGTCGAAACTATGGCCGAAACTGGCCGAAACCGAAACCGAAACCGAATATTCGGTCGGCCACTAGTAATAAGAAAGAAATATGGGAGAATAGTCGAAATACTCTGACGATCTCATACTAATGCAGAGGTGCAAAGGAGATCTTCCAATCCTTTCGTAACACGAAGACGATTACTTAACTATTTGCGGATTTAAGATTGTGAGCTTGTATATCTTAAGTATAAGGGCAGCTCGCGCACTTCCACTAAGGGGGCATCTACAGGGGTGGAGTACACATATCCAATTGCTATGCTAATAACCTGTCTGTGGGTCCTTTCTAGTTTTCGTTTTCTAGAGGGGGAAAATTAATACTCCACTATAGTCTGTATGATATCTAATAGCAACTGTATACAACAACATCAAAATGACAGAGTCAGCTCCTCACTAGGTTCTTCTTAATGATCTTAAGATATATGGCTTTCTAAAACTTTTTTGGTGATGTAGTTAACCTTTGCTGAGAATTTCAATTATTCCTACTAATACTTGATAGAATAGATGTTGCTGTCGAGCTTATTATGTGCTAAATAATAATTTCTCAGTTGTCTTCTTCACCTGATAGTTAATCTTGTCTAAAACTGGACCGTTAAATGTCTTCCAATATATTATATTATGATTTGCCCTTCCGGAGGTTGACTTGAAGGGAGGATTGGGAGGACATTGTAGTTCAATAATAATGGAAAAGTGAGCGCTACCATGAAAATCATTCAATCTCATAAAGAGATTACATTCAGAAAAAGAGAATAAATGCAGAGGTCTATTATATTTGCAAAGACGTTTGGAGCATTCGATCTAGACGGAATCCAGTTATTTAGAATATTAAGTTCCAGTTTCTCAATTACTTCATTTAGTCAACCGTCTTGGATGTTATTATTATTTGTCCAAACAGTATGAAGAGCATTAAAATCGCCAAATAGTAACAATAATAGCAATGTATTTTCGGGAGCCAAAATTTTAATAAAATAAAATGTAGAGGACTCTCTATAAACGACCTAATAATAAAATTAGGTTCGTTAATGGGCAGTTAACAAGTAACCGTGCAAAAAGCTTATAGTGTAAGCACAATTTGCATATGCTAATAATCCTGTAGGAATTTTTGACTATGTCAATCGCAAAACGCAACTGCAGACTAATTAGTTTCGTCCTCATTAGGACTCGTCAGTTCAGTATATCGTTCTGCGAATAACACAGTGAAAAATTCCAGGTGATACGCCGTAATCATGGCTGGGACAAACAATGTATTAAACAGAAGCTATTTTACTAACACAAATTTTAATAAACTAAAATTGATGTCACAAACAGTCAATCTGATATATATATATATAAAAATATATATACAGTGTGTCCCGGGATTGACGTTACAAGAGGTGTGATGGACTGAAAATTTTTGAATTTTATTTTAAGATTGTAGAATTAAGCCCTGCTATGCAAAATTTCAGAAATATTTACGTACTTTGACTAAACCGTCATTTTTTTAGGTTGAACAAAATAAATTGCATGTAGTGTTTACTCAAAAATTAAATTTACAAAACGTAATATCATTGTTGTACATAATGTAATAATAAATTATTTATTCAATATAACTACCGCCATTTTGTACACACTTTTCTATGCGATGTCTGAAATCTCTGAAACTGTTACGAACTTCCTCGATGTGTATTTGCTGTACGCCGTTTCTTATCCTTTCCTTTAGTACTTCTCTACTGTTGGGTATTGGTTGAGAATATACCAGTTGTTTGAGGCGATCCCATAAAAGAATCTAATATTGTCAGGTCGGGCGACCGTGGAGGCCACGCAATTGGACCATTTCTAGCTATCCACTTTTCTCCAAACACCAAATTTATCTATTCAGCTACTCGTGTTGTCAAATGTGCAGGACATCCGTCTTGTTGGAAATACATTGCTTGTCTCTCTGTCAGCGGCAAGTCATGTAAGTACTCTTCCCTGAATCTTTCAAGTAGCTGTACATAAACATTCTGATTTAACCGCCCCTCTATGAAGAAAGGTCCAATAATGCCAAAACGATATGAAACGGCACACCATACATTCACTTTTTGGTAATACTGTCGTCTACAATTGACCCGAAAGTTTGGATTTTGTGTAGCCCAATAGCGACAATTTTGATAGGCAACAACGCCATTTGTAGTAAAATTTACTTCGTCAGCAAAAACAATGTTTTTATAAAAATTTCGTTCTTCAATACATTTCTCCCCGATGGTAATTCTATGTAATTCCGATTTACTAACATTAAGATTACGTGAACGTTCCCTCAATGATAGTCTAGGATGTTCTTCCACCGAATCAAGAGCAATAATAGTTACGGCATCGTTTTCATCATGTTTCTTCTTTTCTTTTTTTTACTTTAAGAACGCTGCCAGTTGCAAGAAATTTCTTAACTATTCGCATGGCAGTCATACGTGTAAGGTTGGTATTGGGAAATCTCTCGTTAAACTGCTGCACCACTTCTCTTAGTGCAATTTGTCCGAGCCCATAACACTGAACAACGTAAATTCTCTGCTGTAACGTTCATGATCTAGCATTAATTTAAATTTGAACTAAGGGATACTACAAATTATTGTAATTTGACAGTACTTAAGATTAGTGAACAATTTTGTTTTCATGGCCTCCCATTGTTTTATTTCACGCGAATTCAGACATCCCAGACTTTAAAAAAACAATTTATTTTGTTCAATCTAAAAAATACGTAAATATTTCTGAAATTCTGCATAGAGCCATAATTTTTCATTCTGAACAACTTTTTTAGTAACATTTTGACGTATCATGAACAAAAAGGGTAGGTTACCTGAAAAGAAAATAGTTTTCGCATCACCGTCAAGGCCAACTTGTTTTTCAAAAACTGAAAATATTCTTAAAATTCTATTCGCGCCAAGCAGGGCTTAATTCTACAATCTTAAAATAAAATTCAAAAATTTTCAATCCATCACACCTCTTGTAACGTCAATCCTGGGACAGACTGTATATGTATAACGATTCCATACTGCAAAGGTAAAGTTGTTTTAAATAACTTAATATACAGATTTAATTGTCGAATGTATAATTTTTTTAACTCTCTCGACATTGACATGAATGACTATTTAGATGTCAATTCTGTTATCGGTGGTAAAACATCACATGGTTTGCACTTGAATAAGTTTGAAAGGCACAGACTATTTATTTATCTAAAAATGTTATTCTTGGTTATAATTATCGCCTTTTAAGTGACAGATCAGAAATAAATTACAATAATTTGATTGTTGTTAAATCTAGCGAAGTGTCTTTTAACCAGGAGTTGGTTTATCTTTGGATTCTTTGCTTGACAGAACACTGGTTGCGCCGGGATGAGTCTGAAGTAGCCTGTATAGAAAATTTTAATTTGATTTCTACATTCTGCAGGTCTATACACTCTCATGGTAGGGATAGTATCTACCTACACACCTCACTCAAAGCATGTGAGTTGAGTAATATTAGAGACATGTCAATAGAGATATATTGCGAGATAACTGCTATATATATAAAATCACTGAATTTGGTAGCGATGGTTTTGTACAGGTCTTCTTGTACGGGTGCTTATTTTGACACCTTTCTGATCATAGTATGTCATACGCTTTCTCATATAGACGAACATTTTCGTGAATCACGTCTAATTTTTTGCGGAGATTTTAATTTGTGTTTTGTAATTCCTGACAATAGAACGAAGTTGTTTCTCGACACACTGGCACAATTTAATCTGACAATGTCGGTGTTTGGTTACACTCGGAGGTTTGGTAATTCTAAAACGCGACCTGATAATATCTTTACCAATTTTATTTGTGACGAGTCCGAGGTATTGGAACTAGGTGTGTCGGACCATGATCCGCAGGTGTTGACGTTTTCTATGCGTGTCGCTGCTGAGGGTGTTCGCTTTCCTAAACTGACTCGCAATTTCTCAGAAGAAAATGTGAATACATTTAACAATTATTTAAATAGTGAGAGCTGGAGAGATGTGCATTCGGCTACTACCGTAAATGAAAAGACTGAAATCTTTCACACAAGCTTCATGTATCATTTTGATAATGCTTTTCCATACGCACTTCGAACAAACGCACTAAAAATATACAGCGCAACTCCAGATTTGACCAATCAAAAAGAACTTGTATTGCTTATGCACAGTAACTTAAAAAATAGTCCAAGAGAAACTAATAAAAAAATATGTAAACAATGCAAAGATGACTATAATCGTATGCTACATGAGGCAAAACATCAAGATAATCTTAATAAGATTTTGAATCCAGATAATCAGGCAAAAACAATATGGAAAATTATAAACAATGAATTCGGAAGGACCAAAGCTTACCAAGGACTGAATATTTATGTTGACATATTGAATTCTTTTTTGTAAATTATGCAGGCGAAATAGTCGACAAATTGGCAAAAGTCGACATTCAATGAAACATCCGTAATTTGGACTCATCTATATTTTTAAAACCGTTGTCGACAGATGAGGTTCTGGCCATCGTGAATCGTTTGAAGACTAAAAAGACATTAGATATCTATGACATTAGTACATACCTTCTTAAATGCTGTGCACAGTACGTTGTGGAGCCTTTAGCTGATATTGCAAACACTTGCTTCCTGGAGCGTGTATTCCTTACTATCTTTAAACCTGGTCGCGTACTTCCTATTTATAAGCACATGGCGGGTCTATTCCGAGACTTTCTGGGCGCTGGTTATAGTGTTGAAGCTCTTTTCAAACCGAATGGAAATTTCCAAAGTGTCACTTCAGACATAGTGTGTCTTACAAGATTTTTCACAAAAAAGGACTTAGTGGTGCTATGTGCTGGAACAAACAGTATAATTCGCAGTGAACCAGCACTAACTAATTAACACCTTGTAGATTTTCTAAATGTGTTACACCATACCAATATTATGTATCTTTCTATTCCTTATTTGGGGAATAGATTTGTGTTCAACAAACTTGTATACGAGTTTAATTGTCGAATGTTTAATGTGATTAGTTCTTTCCGGAATGGAGGGTTTGTGCGCTATGTTGAGGTAAACAGTTTACTTGCCGACTGCTATAGGACGTTGCAGGGTAGGCACTTAAGGATCTCAGGAAAGATGAAAGTTGTGCAATTCAGCGTAAGTAAAATTAAAAGAAATCATATGAATCAGTTTGTAAATATTAATAATTTGATACAAATAGATATAGTAAATTCGATAAATCCGGGGAGGCGAAATGACTCCGAGTCGGGCACTTCCTCTTTTTTGTATTTGGGGAAGGGCACTCGGCAGAGCGCATAACGAACCGGTTATTTCATTCTAATGTTTGTAGTCTTCGCAATAAGGTGGCTCGTCTGGGGGCACTCTTGATGGATTTAGAGCTGCCTAGTGTGGTGTGTTTGTCGGAGCACTGGCTATCAAGTGAAGAAATTGATTATTTGAATATTCACGAATATAAATTGTTGAATAGCTATTGCAGGGATTCGTTGAGGGCCGGTGGTGTCGCTATATACTGTAAAGCGGATATAGATGTGGTACCATTTCATTCTTCTATTGCTGCCTTGGAAGAGGCATTTGAGTATACATGCGCATCCATTAACTTGCATGGTTCTAATATGGTAGTTGTCTGTTTGTATAGTCACCCTCAGCACAACCTGATTTTTTTTTGACAAATTGTTTGCTATGCTTGACGAAATATTCGAAAAGAATAACAATATAGTTGTATGTGGGGATTTCAATATTGATTTTGGACAAGACAATAACCATGTACGTGCGATACTAAATACCTTTACTTCCTTCGACATGATTCCCTATGTAAAGGATTTTACACGCATAACCTCGCGCTCTCGAACAACTATTGATAATATTTTTGCCGACGGCTCACGCGATGAGTATTCTTGTCATGTTGGAGATCCAGTTCTCTCTGATCACCGCTATCAAGTACTTGAGATGAGGACTTTTGACCGATCTTGCCCGGAATATGTTCGTCGGCGTCTCTTCTCGAATGACTCTATTGCGCGGTTCCAGACCCTGGTGGGAGCAGAGGATTGGCAGGATATCTACACATCGACTGCTGGTGCGCAGGTAAAATTTGATAGGTTCTACGACAAGTTTTTATACTATTTTAACGTGAGCTTTCCGATTAGGAAGTTGATGTTTAGGGCGGCGCGGGGCGCTGCTTGGTATGGCGGGGACTTGCGACGTGAGGCTCAGGAAGTTCGCGACTTATATCATTTATATAAATCATGTAATCAGCCTTTATTATTGGAAGCCTATAACAATCGAAAACGGGACTATGGTCTGCGAGTGCGGGACGCGGAAAGAACCTACTATCAAAATGCAATACAAGCTTCTCAAAATAAGGTTAAAACATCCTGGAAGATAATTAATGAGATAACTGCTTCTAACAAATCCAAGAAAAGTCTTGAACTTCGTGATCCATCGGGTGCTCTTTCGACTGATCCAGCGGTAGTGGCCGACATGTTTAGACTACACTTTTCTAGTATAGAGAAATTAGATGTACAATACTCTCCTATGGCTAATGTATGCACATTTTCTGATAGCTTCTACATGATCTCCACAGATAAGCTTGAAGTGGGAAAGTTAATTAATGATATCACGAGAAAATTCAGCGGGAATAGATGATATTCCTTGTTCCATTATTAAGTATGTTAACCAGCCTCTTCTGGATCCCTTGGTACACATTATAAATTGTTGTTTTGTGGAGGGTGTTTTCCCCCAACAATTAAAAATTTCAAAAACCATACCTGTACCCAAATCTGGAGACAATCTTAAGCCTGAAAATTACAGACCTATTTCAATGCCTTCAGTATTCGCGAAGATTTTTGAACAAATAATAAATAATAGATTGACACAATACCTAGAGCGAATCAATTTCTTTTCTAATAGTCAGTTTGGATTTGTGTCGGCTAGATCGACGACGGATGCCATATTTAGTGCTCTGGGTTATGTGTTTGACGAACTTGACAGGCGTAATTGTGTTGCGGGGGTCTTCTTTGATTTATCGAGGGCGTTCGACTTGGTGGATCATTCAACCCTTTTGGTGAAATTGTCGGATATAGGTATTCGTGGGGTTGCGGGTGATTTTTTAGATCTCTCTTGTGCAATCGCAAGACATACGTGGCGGTGTCGGGGAGGACTAGTAATATTCTACAAACATGTTATTCGTCTGCCATTACGATCGAATGTGGGGTTCCCCAGGGATCAGTGTTGGTTCCTGTGTTGTTTCTCGTTTATGTGAACGACTTGGTGTCTATTGGGGGCCCTTCGAGATTATGCCAGTTTGCTGACGATACGAGTTTCGTGCTTGCGAGATCTAATGCTGAGGAGTTGGCCCAGTCTTTGAATGACGCAGTGCAGGATATGATTGACTGGTGTACTAACAATGGCCTAAAATTAAATAATAAGAAAACAGGATTAGTTGGGTTCAGGTGCGCGTCCTCCGTCCCGGATTATAGCCTCTACGTAAGATCCTGGGGTTGCGTGTGGATAGCAATCTCAAATTCTCCGAGCATTGTGCTTCCTTGGAGCGTAGGTTATCCTCTGCGCTATATGGTGTGCGGCGCCTGAGGGGAGTTGTTGATACTGGGTCACTTCGGATGTTTTATTTTGCGTATGTTGAGTCTCGGCTAAAGTACGGTTCGATATTCTGGGGTGCAGTGCCCTCGGCCGGGCGTATATTTTTATTACAGAAGCGTATTATGAGGTGCTTAATGGGGTACAATACCCTAACCTCCTGTCGTCCCCTTTTTAAAGAATTGAGAATTATGCCACTATGGTCCTTGTAGTTGTACAAAATTGTTGTCTTCTTTAAAAACCATGAAAATAGTTTTGTTAGAAACGGTGACATATACACTACCATGAGAACAAGATCAGCTAATGATATTAGTATACCATCGCATAGGACTAGTATGTACGAAAGGAATCCCTACTACAAAGCAATTATTTATTATAACCAGTTGCCTCCTGATTTAAGGAGCATTACACGTCCCAACGAATTTAAAAGGAAACTGAGACACTACCTGCTCGGTGAGTCATTTTATTGCGAAGAGGAATATATGTGTAATGTCTGATACTAGCTTTGTACTGTCTTATGCTGTTTTTATTGTGTAATGGGATGTCTGATATACTTAAGTCTTATACTGTTTCCTGTTTTTAATATGTAAATCTGACAATGTCAATATCCTCGGATTTATGACAATAAAATACTATTATTATTATTATTATTATAAGTCTGGGGACGAGTTGCTTCCTCAGAATTATCACATACATGCGTTACCTAGTTTTTCTAAGGTGTCGGAACGCGCGATTTTGGAACAATTCTCGGGGTTTGTGAAGAGAGATGGCTTGATCTCAGATGGTCAGTTTGGTTACAGGCAAGGGAGAAGCACATCCGACGCGATAGTTAGATTGACTATTACCATACAGGAGGCTTTCGAGAATGAAAGTATATGTAAAGGGATTTTTACGGATCTGTCTCGTGCTTTTGACTGTGTTGGCCATAAACAGCTACTGACCAAATTGGAGTTTTACGGAATAAGAGGCGTTTCCAATTCCTTGATAGGGTCATACCTTCATGGCAGGACACAGGTGGTACAGGCTGACGGTAAAATGAGTGGTACATACGGATATTAAAAGAGGTGTACCACAAGGTTCAGTTCTAGGCCCTTTCCTTTTTATAATATATGTAAATGATATATTTGAACACATGAAGTTGCTTAATAACTCATTGTTAACTATATTATATGCAGATGACACGAACTTTACTCTCCACCTAAATAAACAGAAAAGCAATGAAAGTGCGTCAATCACAACAGATTATCACTCATGCTCGGGTCTGGTTTGAAAATAATGAGCTTTATTTGAATGACCAAAAAACTCAGGTATGTGCATTTACACTTGGCAGAGCGAATACAGAGAATAATAATTGTATTAAATTTTTGGGTAACTTTTTAATTCCACATTATCCTGGATACCACAGATAGAGTACCTCTGTAACAGACTTTCAAAAGTCGTTTATGCTGTTCGACGCACAGCAGTGTTAGTCGACCTGAATGCCGCTCTCGCTGCGTATCATGGTTTGTTTCATTCCGTTTTATCATATGGAATACTGGGTTGGAGAAATGCTTTGTTTACTCAACTGCAGCGAGTGTTTTTAATACAGAAGGCTGCGGTGAGGAGCATAGTAAAAGCTAAGCGTAGTGAACCTTGTTAGTCTATATTTCGACAACTAAATGTAATGACACTCTATTCTGAAGTGGTCTATCGCAACCTGGTTCATATTAAGTTAAACTTAAAAGACTTTAATACACACGCTAACAATCACTCCCACAATATCAGAGGAAAGGATAGGCTCTTGAATCCGCATAGACGTGTAAGGAAGTCTGAAATTATGGGTATAGATCTGTACAATTCTTTGTCGTTCACGATGTCTGAACTCTCGAACAAACATTTTAAAAAGATAACAAAGAATGTGTTGCGCGATATGTGCCTTTACAGCGTGACTGATTTTTATGCGGCAATAGAGCGGGTTGACTCATCCCAGTACATAAAGTAGTGACTATTAATTCTTTTATTGTAAGTTCGCCATGACCACCACCTCCTCCACCGTGGCCTCCTCCTCCATGTATATAGTATTTGTCATTAACTGTAAACGTATACATTGTGTTCACCGGACGAGTCCAAGGCCCAAGGCTTAACGGGTTAATCAAATTATTATTATTATGGAAAGAATTTGTAAGAAAGCCTTCCGATCAAGTTATGCTTGGTATATTGCTGTTGATTAACACCAACAAAATGACATAAAAATTACAATGAATTCATAAGTAACAATCGTCTTGAAAGTACTCTAATTTATTTTTATATTCTTGGTACCAAAGTGGTTATATAGGAACTAAACCAGATATCTCTGTCCATCCAGTAAAATATGCTCTCTCGCACTATGACCAAGGAATTTTCCTTCTATGTTCGATACCTGAGAAGAATGTATAAAATGTTCTCACTGTAATCAAATGTTACAAACATTTTCCATTTTCGTTACTATGAGCAACTACCACAAATGCATAGATAATATGTATTTGTAATAATTTCTTCATATGTATATAATAGGTATAAATAAATAATAAATACATTCTTTTCTTTGCACTATAAAATTCTACGTATTCAACCATAAGCAATAGAGGATGTGTTAAATAAATATTGAACAGCTTTCGTTTTGTGTAAAAAGAAAACTAAAGGTATATAAAAATAAATTCACTCTCTATGCCATACTACACATAAAAGGTCCACATCTTTTATTTAATTAGCGGTGGAAAGAGGTGCATCGGCAGGGTAAAATGTATATACTGAAAAATTGTATTTCCAGTAGACCAACTGTGGTCCCTCTTTTCTTTGCTTTACTCGTTTTGGGCGGGCTGGTGTTAAGTTTTATTAAAACCGAGGGGTGGTACTTGGGAATGTTTCCTTGTGAGACAGACAAGATCGATTCTATTTTCTTTTAAAACCCAAAGCAGATCGCATTTATTACTGTTCAAGGAATGTACATATTTTCCAGTAATAAAGTTTAAAAGGCAATGAAAGTAGAAAATAAGAAATTGTATCAAATTGGCAGAGTGCTTAAGTGACTAGATTGACAACTTATTGTACTTACAACTTATCCGCTGATAAAACTAGTAATTGGAATTAAGCATTTATTTCGTAATTATTACGAATTTCTTAATATCTCACCTTAAGTTCTGTATTTCTTACCCGTCCTTTTTCTTTTTACTTTTTTATTCGAGTGTGTTTTGCGCTCGTGCAAGTTCTTTAGAGTGTTAGGTATCATACTTTTTCTTGATATACATAGATTACCACTGCTGCAATCTAATAATGTACAGAGTCTTCGTAAAGTAATATTCTCTTTCTCCTTTGTTATATCCAAGTATATCATACCGTGGCTCTCTTGTTTATGTGTTTGTGAGTCAGTACGACGAGCCGCGTACTGTGAAACATTGTGTCCCTGTTTAATTAATTAATTCTATTCTTCCCTTTCTTTTGCTGTTGTTCTTTTTGTTTTTTGTTTCTTGTTTGTTTTTTTTTTTTTGGTGGCATGGCTCCTCCAATGTTATTTAATTGTTACTGTTGCAACGCGCCAGTTGAGGAACACAGAATGCTGACATGCGGTTTATGCAAGAAGAATTTTAAATACCAATGCGTTGATGTTTCTGCCTCTGACGTACGTGTTATTCGTTTCAAAAGGGGAGTTTCATGGACCTGCGAGCGGTGTGCAAGTATTGAAGATGATATTGCCGATCTTAAGACTGCCATTGTTTCCTTGAGGGATGAGATCAATGAGTTGAGGAAGCAGAGTTCCATCCCACGGACACAGTCGTTAAGTGCCTGTGACTTTGAGGAAGTGGTTCAGGAGATTCAGGAACGAGAGAGAAGAAAATACAAATAAAATAAATCTTCTATGGTGTTCCTGAGTGTGTCTGCGGAGGATCGCCGTAGGATGGAAGATGGTGTTTGTCTCCAGATTTTGAACCAACTTTCTCCACCTGCTGACGCTCCTCACGTACGTCTTGGTAAATTGGATCCAAATAGGAAGAATCCTAGACCGATTAGAGTTACTTTTCGGGACGACAGCCTGGTGCGAAATATTGTTTTGAGAGCTAGGAGATCTTTGGAGGACAGCACTTTTAAGAAGGTCCAGACTGCCCTTGATCGAACCCCGCGTCAGCAACAATATTATAATACGTTACGAACTGAACTACGTCAACGTTCTGAGGCAGGCGAGGCATTGAGGATTAAACATGGTAAGGGTGTTCCTAGGATTGTTTCGGTAAACTAGTTTCGCCCAACAGAGAGATTCTTTGCTGTTATTATCAGAATGTGCGTGGATTAAGGACTAAAGCCACTCAATGTATACCCTCTGTTATATGGGCGCCTTACGGTATCATCGGTCTGAGTGAAACTTGGTTTTCGAGTGACATTCATGATGCTGAATACTTTGCTGACTCTAAACTATTTTAACTTTGTGAACTTAAATTTATCAATAACGTTTAGTGAGTTTCCTCTTGCAGATATTGTTGGTGCTAAATGAGCTCTTGATTTTGGGTTAATTTATATTGTTGTTTTGTATATACCGCCTAATATTACTGTTAATGACTTTGAATCCTTCTTCGAATTATTTGAAGAAGTAACTTCGAATTTTACTAATCTAATTATTCTAGGTGTTTTTAACTGCTCTAGTTTTCGAAGTAATTGTGGAGGTGATGCTAAATCACGGGCAATTGCGTCATGTATGGACATGTGTAATCTCAGGCAATATAATAGTGTAACTAATTTTGACAACAACTTGTTGGATCTTGTATTTTCCGATATGGGCTGCATTGTCCGCCGTGATGATTCACCGCTAGTTCCTGAAGACAGTTTGCATCCTGCGCTATTTGTCAGCATCTCTATTAAAACAAACTCTCTTACCAGTTTTCCTTCTAACTATGTTAGATCATTCAACTTTCGTAGAGCTAATTTTTCTCAATTGTATAATGAGCTTTATTATATTGAATGGAATTTTCTGGATAATATTTCTGATGTTGACTCCATGGGTACAGCTTTTTATAATGCGCTACTTTCTATATTTGATAAACATGTCCCAACCTATACTAACCGATCCCAAAACTTTCCCAAATGGTTTACCCCAGAAATTATTTCCAATTTGAAAGTAAAACATAAGGATTGGAATCATTAAAAACGCACCAAATGCATTGAATCTGTTAATTACGGGAGGGGGGAGGGGTGGATGAGGTGATTTGATTAGGGGTGAGGGGGTTTTTGATTGCAGGGTGTTTGATTTGTATAAAAAATTATTGTTGCTGATAATTAATTGATTGGTAATTGATTGAGAGGCTAGCTTGACAACTCCCTTACGTAATAACATTAATAAGATTTTGGTGAAGGTGAACGTGGAGAAGTGCAAAAGGGTTAAAAAATAAAACACTTATTTATTTGCTTGGTAAATAAAACGAGCACTGTCCTTTGAGAACGTATATTAATTGTATTAATTAAATCGTTAAATAATTAAAGCAAAAAAAAACGATAATCAAATGCGATTTAAATTTGGAAAATCCGTAGTCGTACGTTTGCGTGTGAATGGGTGAATGCGTGGAGTAATAAAATGAAAGATAAATTAGGTAAATTAGAACGATAGGGCTAACTTACTGCGTGGTACCTGAGTTTGAAGAATGGCGGAGACGGGGGCTCCGATGGTAGACGTGTGTGTGAGTGTATGAGCACTTACTTAGAGGCACTAAGTGAAGCGTTGAGTGTGTGGGTGTCAGAAAGTGACTCAAGAAAAATTCGCGCGATTTGTTTTTAAATGTTGCTGAAGGGTGTGAGGAGTTACTAACGGTAAACGAAGAAATTAGAAAGTTGGGGTGGTCAGTTCACAAGAATATGCAGGCCTTTTTTACCTACTAAGGGACCGACGGTCAGAAAACAAGGTCACGAACGTATACCCGCAAACACAAAATTGCAAAAATAATTTTAAGTAACTTTCCTTCAACTGAATGCACACAGATGTTGGCTAAAGTATTAAGAAAAATAATTTAATCGCGTATTTAAAATGACGAGGGAATTATTTTAGTTAGCGAAGTGTAACAAATCTTTGAAATTGTTCAAGCTCTTTAGGGCGTCAGTTAAGAAGTTAACATCTTCTGCATACAAGGCGTATGTAGTGAGAACGGAAAAGCAACTTTTGGATGATCCTCGGCAATTTTGGACTTACATTGGGGAGAAGAGGAGGAGTGGTCTCATTCCTGGTAGGATGTAGTTGTCGGGTGCTGATTTTGGTGATCCCCAGGCTATTGTTGACGCCTTTGCTGACTACTTCAAAAACATCTACACTACGTCATCTGCATCTGGTGACGTTGAAGATACATCTGCTTACTCCCTACCCATTTATCTCCAGCATTTGTCCGAGGACGACATTCGGCGTCGCATTCGTAGGCTTAAAGATTCTGGAGATGATCAGATTCCTGCTTTTTTGGTGAGAGACTGTGGGAATATTCTAGCTGCACCACTAGCAAAAATATTTAATTTAGCTCTTACAACGTCCACATTTCCTATTGCTCGGAAGGCTACCAGAATTGTTCCTGTTTTGAAGTCGGGTCACTCTTCAGACATACATAAGTAATTATAGACCCCTTTGCTATCCTATGCAACTTTGCAAACATTTTTGAAACAGCTATATATACTAAAATCTATCCACTAATCAAACCCTCAGTTTCTCCATATCAACATGGTTTTATGGAAAAGAGGTCTACTATTTCTAACCTAACTGTCTTTACACAGAGTGTCGCCAATACTTTGGATACTGGACTTCAAGTTGACGCTATATATACAGACTTTGCCAAGGCGTTTGACAGAGTAGATCATGGTACTTTGCTAATTAAGTTGAAAAACTTTGGAGGAACCTTTAAGGACTCTTTTGACATCTTATCTGTACAATAGACCTCAACGTGTATTTTGTAATGGATACACTTCTTCGCCTTACATAGCCACTTCTGGAGTTCCGCAGGGCTCAAACCTGGAACCACTTCTTTTCATCATCTTTATTAATGATCTGGTTGACAAGATTGCATCCGATAAGCTTCTTTTGCAGATGACATGAAGTTGTATCGTACGATCACCAATTCTAGCGATTGTGTATTGTTGCAAATAGACTTGGACAATATACAACAATGATGTACAATTAACAGCCTACCTCTGAACCCTAGTAAATGCAAAGTACTCACTTATAGCAAAAGGTTCACTCCTACTAACTACATATATATGCTTGGTGATGTTACTGTTTCCAGAGTTCAGACCATTAGGGATTTGGGAGTAACGTTTGATGCTGAGCTAAATTTCAATATTCATGTTAACAACGTGGTAGAGCAGGCTAGACATACTTTAGGATTCGTGATTCGGAACTGTCGATCCTTTAGAAATATTACAGTATTGAATACGCTATACTTTACGTTGGTGAAGACGAAGTTGGAATATGCTGGATAGATCTGGTATCCCCATTATCGAACTCAAAAATATATCTTGGAGCTTGTGCAGCGGAGATTTGTCAAATTCCTGTGGTATAAAGTAGATGGTGTGTACCCTTCGAGGGGCTGTGATCATTCCGTGCTGTTTTCTCGTTTCCTAGTACCATCCCTCTCCTTCAGACGCTTCTTCTTCAGCCTCAATTTCCTTTACAAACTTCTTCTCAATGAAGTCGACTGTTCGGAGATTTTATCTTTATTTAGCTTCCTGGTGCCAACATTCTTCATTCTTCCCTCTTCAACTTTCTATATTCGTTTTCCCAGAACCAATTTAATGATAAAATCACCTATTTATGTGATGTCCTGCAACTACAATCAGATATCTTGCTATGCAGATATTCATTTCAACTGGTTACCTTCGTTTAAGCATATCATAAAGGAACACTGCAATAGATATGCTTTATAAATATCTTCAACATATATGTTGCTTGATTACCGTACTTTATTTATATTTCTGCCTTCTATTTTCATTATTTTTTATGCATGATTTAATTTAATTGAATTTTATATTTGCTGGTGTATAACCTATGATTAAATTTAGTTCTTATTCAAACGTGTTGTCCTGTAATTGGAATGTAATGTTCTGTTGGACAAATTAAATTAAATAAAATACATAAATAAATAAAATCGATCTAAATAATAGAATCTGGCATACTTGAAATAGCTTTAAGGAATCTTGAATAGCAACTTTCACAGCATTAACTTTGGTCAAAGATAGATTGGCTATATTTTGGTCACAACAGCATAAATGAATGACATAGTTTCTTTAATCTTTCTTTGTCTATCAAACTCTAGGCACTTCCTATCTAGTCCAGTGTATGTTTCTCCACACGGAAATATTTCTTTATGTAGCTTTGATATTGTTCCGTGGAATGTTTTCCCGTACAGTTATTGTATAATGCAAGGGCATTGTCTAGCCGTATGACCACAGTGCCTTCAAAAGTAACCACGATAATGCCAGTGGCTTTAAAAGAATCATTCTCATCTACTACTACCTTCCTATTTAGTTTTCGAAATTTTAGCACCTTAACACAGTCTTAACAGAGCTAAAGACAACAGAAATTATATTTCTACCTTTTCTATTAATAGATTTAATTTCAGGAGTATCACTTTTATATAGACTCTTTCCGAGAATTATAGGTTGAAGGGAAACCTAATCCACGATTTTCTTCAGGGTCTTTGTCTTATACAACGGTACAAAATTAAACTTGGACGATTCGTCGTAAACTGTAGGAATTCGAGGCCTGTTTAGAAGAAATATTTCGCCCGTATGGACAAATGCGGCTTGTTAAAGGAGATACGTCGTTATCTTATGCAAGCATAGAAAAGCGCTAAATCAAAGGCATACACACACACATATATGCCTTTCATATCCTACCGGCTGGCTTTAGCTGGTAGAGCTAGAAATATTTTTAAAATAATATAGGTATATATATGTATACATATACATGTAGCTAAAAGACAACCAATATTTATTTATTTATTTACATACACTGACCAACAGACATGTCTATTTACAGATCAGGAACCAACATAAACATTTACAATGGGCAATTGAAAATAAAGAAATACAAATAATACAAAAATTTCAAATTACAAATAAATTAACAGGAAACAGAAAAAAGAGCACCTGTAGGCATGAAGTTAATACTTCTCTCACTTACAGGCAAGCCAGCACTACATACAAATAGTAGCCCTAATGTCGCGGTTACTGCTGCTGAATATGTCAATGGAAGGATATGCATTACAATTATTACACATCCAGTAACGATGTGAATATCTGAGGATGTTGGTGCGCGGCGTAGGTAAATAAAAAGTATGTGTCATACGAGCAGAGACACGAGGAGTGTGTAAGAAAAGTTCCTGAAGAATTTCAGGGCAATCAATTTTATCATTTAGTACGTTACACAAAAATATTAAGGACGAGGATATTCTTCTACCCTCCAAACTTGTAAGTGAGAAACGCTGCAAATAATAGGCTTGTAGAGTACCCATGTCGGGATAGCGACCATCGACCGTAAAACATAAATACTAAAGAAAACGCCGCTGTAGTTTTTCAAGGGCATTAGAATGCGTGAGGTATACGGGATTCCATACAAGAGACGCATATTCGAGTCTAGAGCACACAAAGGCATAGTATAAATTAATAATGGTGGAGCAGTTACTGAACTCTTGAGTGTGACGAATGATAAAACCAAGGCTTTTCAGAGCTTGAGACGTTATCGAAGCAATGTGACTGTTGAAGGATAGTTTGCTATCAAAGGTAACCCCAAGATCACAAATAGTGTCAAGCGCTTGGAAGACATTACCGTTAGCACAATAATCGTAGGTAAAGGAAACTGTCTTCGTTGTATAAGTCAATGTTAAGAGGCAGGCCATTTGAAATACACCATTCACTTACTTTATCAAGATTGGCTTGTAATTTTGAGCAACCACCCGCATTGTCAATATAAGAAAACATTTTCATGTCATCCGCATACAAGAGGCAACCAACATCCAAGCACTCTGTGATATCATTGATAAAGATGTTAAAAATAAAGGCCCAAGTATGGAACCTTGAGGCACACCCGATGTGACTGTTATAGTGTTAAACCTAAACCATTAAATATAACAAATTGTTGACGCTGCGCAAAGTAAGACCTAAACAGTTTGAGAAGACTATGTGATATACCAATTCTCGATAACTTATTCAGCAGGATGTCATGATATAGTCTGTCGAAGGTTTTAGAAAAGTCAGTATACAACACATCAGTCTGACAACCCATGTCAATTCCTTTGGCAATGTATTGAGTCCTAGAAAAGAGGTTAGTAACCGTTGATCAACCTTGCATGAAGCCATGCTGGGCGGTAGACAAGCGATTTCTTACGTAATTGTAAAGAGGTTTGTAAAAACACATTTTAAAAACTTTTACGAAATTGCAAAGGATAATGATTGGGCGATAGTTCGTGATACAGTTGCGATTGCCCTTCTTAAAGACAGGAAAAATTTTAGAATGTTTCCATATCTGTGGAAATTGAGATGCTTGCAACGAGAGGTTAAAGAGGACAGTAAGAGCATCAATCAAAACCGAGGCAAAATCCTTTAAAATAAAGGATGGTACTCCATCAGGCCCAGCAGTCGCGTTGCCCTTGAGATTTTGAAGAGATTTGCAAACATCATCCTCCGAGAGAGAAATATTACTTAGAATGTCACAGTTAATATCATTTCCTATGCCGAACAAAGGGTTTGTTTTTCCGTGCTTTGTGTACGAGGATTGGAAGTAGTCAGCATAAACATTGGCAATATCAAGTGGATTTGAAAAGACATGATCCTTATACAGAAATTCGTGAGCCAGAATTGCAGTTTTATGTTTCATATTCACGTATGTCTAAAAGCGTTTAGGATCAGAGGGTATGTTTAACTCAATACGCGTGATAAATTCCTTGTAAGCCACATCTATACTATTCTTCAGTAACTGTCACAATCTGCGAAATTCCAGATATATATCCTCACTCATATTATATTTATAGGAACGCCACACACCCTTCTTGCGATGAATAATATTTATAATTTCAGGAGTGAAATAGGGCGGATATGGATTCTTAGAAAGTTTTGCAGTTTTGGGAATGCAAAGTTCAAAAATGGAGAACAGTTTGTCATAGAAATAATCAACAGCAGTATCGACACTAGTAATATCGTCCAAAAATGCCCAATCCGCAGTAGAAAGTAGAGCGTACAATTTATGGAAATCAGCTGTACGAAAATTAAATGACTTTTCGGTAGGATACACGTGCTCAAATTTTGCGTCAACAATGTGGTCACAAGAGACATCCAATGGAGGATGGTGATCATCTATCTTTACTATTGCATCACAGGATTGTGTAACAGAACATGCTCTACTGGAGAAAATCAAGTCTAATAATCTATTATTACTATTCAGAATAAAGTTGTATTGTGTGAAATCAAAAAATTTTGAAAAATCTTGTACAGTTTTGATATACATATTAGATAGATTGTAGTTACTATATTGAGTAGCGAAAGTAGGAATATTAAAATCTCCAATGACGAGAACATTTGCAGACTGAAGAAAGTCCAAGTTCTGTAATTCTTCAAAAAATTGCTGATATTGCACCAGGGGTAAGGCATGAGGAATATACAGAATCAGAATGTACAAACACTTTTGGTTAAGTGTGAGCTTAACACATAAAAGATGGCTTAGAGAGATTAAAAGTATGTAAATCAACAAAACGCGCTGAAAAATTGAAAATAAGTAGAAGAGAAAAAGATTAAATGAAGTACTGTATAAGACTCATTACATACTCAAACTAAGTAAATAAAATAGAAAGAACCCAATTTCCTGATTATAACAAAAATTTAAACTCGACATAGGCTCAAACTCGAATAACTAAGGCAAGTCCCCAAAACCAAAAGATATGAATTTAAAAGAGCATCATTGTAAAACTTTTCAGTTTTTACACATAACGTGGACAGGCGACTTCAACAATATATTTGTCTTTGTTCTAGACAAGCGAAAGGTGGAGCAGTAGCGAGTGCCGACGACGGGTACATTAAAATCTATATAGGACATTATCATTGGACAATCGATTTTCTTTGATAACAAATTTAATAAAAATTTACCACTGTATGTCTCACGACGACAAGATAGAGATACTACATTATGTTGGGTCACAAGTCCATCGTAGTCCGCTTCTCGATCAGGATACGCTCCAGTTACTCTGAAGGAGAGATATTTCAGGAACCTCTTCGGGATTCTTTCAATTGAGATTTGTTGGAATGTGTAATAAGGAAGCGCACCAACGTGTAATACAACATTTTGATTGCAGAAATATTATTGAAGCCTCTACATGGTCTGACAAGGAACGCTAATAATTTTGAGACCAACGCACAAATCGATGAGACATGCAGACCGAAGGTGAGTTTGGAATCAAAAAGTAGACCTAAATCTTTTACCACAAATACTCTAGTCACCAATTCAGACTTAGCAGTGCAATTGTAAATCACAGGCGGAGAGCATCGACTATAAGAAATAAGACAACACTTCGAAATATTCAATAGAATTTTATTGTGAGTATACCACTCCTCGACTAGAGATAGATTGACCTGGAGTTTGGTACAGTCAGAATGTGTTCGGACGATGCTGTAAATTTAGAGGTCATCGGCATACCCCAGGCATTCACAATTTAATATGTCTAGTAAATCATTAATAAAGATATTAAAAAGTAGAGTCCCGAGATTGGAAAAATTTTGGACAAAAATCCATTGTAAAATACGTAGCCAGTACTATCGTCAAAATGTGATGACATCAATCCAATCAGGGTAGGAGAGAAACCAAAGCAATCCAGCTTTGTAAGGAGAATATCTGTGTGTGATCTATGGATTCAAAAGCTTTAGAGAAATCAACCTGTAGCCGATCATCTATCGGTGACGAAAGAAACTGAGTAATACTGACCAAATTTCTAGTCATGGAACGTCCAGATATGTATCCATGTTGATAACATGATAACAACGATTTAATTTGCCTATAGATTTTAGAGTATAACATTTGTTCAAAAACTTTAGTAAAATTGGACAATATACTAATTGGTCTATAATTAGCGATGTTAGATCTATCGCCCTTCTTGAACATCGGTATAATTTTACTGATTTTCCAGATGCTTGGGAATACGATTGAATCCAAAATCAAATTGTACAGAACAGTTAATGGCTTCGGTAAAACTGAAGCATAGTCACGCACTATAAAACTAGGTATGCGATCATCACCAGCAGTCTCATCCGATTTAAGTTTGGAGGCACTAAATATTACATCTCTCAGAACTCTTTCATACGTACTTGTTGTTTTATATTATTAGTAAACCAAACCGGATATTGTCTCCTTGAAGCTTTTATTTTTGGAACAGAACGATTGATAATGGAATAGAGAGTTTTATAGAAAGCATTTACAGCCAGATTAACGTCACTGAATTCCAAAAGAAAACACCACTCGCATTTTCTCAACTCGGATGATAACGCCACAAAATTAGTAGTACGGAAGTTCGTGAATTACCGCTGGACGGAAAACTATACAGCTTACATTTCCATAACAGTATATCAATATTCGGAACTAAACCTTTAAGATCGGAAATATCCACCAAGAATGCATGACAATCATCAGTAAATGCAGAAAGTATACCACCACCGGTTGATCGCTTAATTAATAATCTGTCAGCTCGAAATATACTGAAGACAGAGTCAAACAACTCAGCTAGCTGTCACCATCTAGCCACGTTTCAGTATCAGCATCAACAACACCGGTCGAAGAATATAATGCATTAGTTTGAGTTCTTAATCCTCCAACATTCTGGTAGCGTATGTTTAAAGTTCTATTCGTCGTGTTAATTGTGTTGGACTGTACTAGCTTTCCGTAGCCATAGACTGGAAAATCTGCGGAATATCTCTAATATATTTTATTCTAATGTTTGCGTCACCCACCATCCTACGGTCATCCAACTCCTTCTTGGTCTTGCTGTACAAATCTAACTGATGAGGAGTTCTATCTCTAGAAATTGACTATTTAAATTTATCGAGTTTCTAAAGTTTTGCGATCTCGAGTTATATGATGAATAATTTCTATTGTAGTGCGATCTATAATTACCTCGAAAATATTGGGAATTTTTGGACCTTCCGGGTTTATTAAAATAGTATACATTATTCGATGTAGATGGTTTGTTTCTTTCTTCATCTTTTGCTGCACTAATTGCATCCTTAAGAGTTACACAGTTTCTAGCTTTAAGAATTGTTCTTAAATCATGATTCCTTACACCATTGCAAAAAGAACTGATTGCAATTTTTGTTTTCAATGTAATAAATTTTCATTATCTCCCTGCTTGTGCTAGCGTTAATTCGCTGAGCAACTGTTCAATTTCCTGAGCAAACTCGTCGATCGATTTATTTAATTGTTTGCATTGATGTAATTGAGTTGACAAAGTCGTTGCAGATTTTTTAGTTATGAAATGATCTTTTATGTCTTTAACAAGCAATTCTATGGAGTCGTAATTTTTATTTAAGCGTATTTTAGCATTCTCTGATAATCGTGTTTTTAAAACATAATTTATTAAATGTTTTCTATCATCATGACTGAGTAAATCTGCGTACAATATGATTGAATCTATGAGTTTTTGTGGTATCCTCTGCTCCATCCATCGATGGTAACAGGCTACCAGCCGTTTTCAAATCGAAAGACTCCGGCATTTTGATATAATTTAACCTATCTTCTAATACATTATGAACATAACTAATTATATTTTCTATTGCCTTAATATGATGCTTTATTTGTATAACTAAGTTTACGTCTATTTTTGAAGCATTAGTGCTAAATTCTATTTTTAAAGTATTTAGTCTTATAGAAAATATTTGTACCTCTTTAAGTTTTTTCTCTACTAATTCTAAATTTGTTCGCCTTTCCTGATTGTCTTGTATTAATTTAATTTTAAATGATTTCACCACATCATACAGTTTTGTAAAATTGGAAATATCCATTAATGTTTACGATTGCTAACTAACCTTATTATTATTATTATTATTATTATTATTATTATTTTATAATTATGTACCTGCACTTCACTTTTGTAGACCCAGCGAAAGTAATTCGTAGCTTCTCGTGATTTCCTTTCGTATTTTTTCTCCCATATTCTGCGGCATCGATTCCAAATCAGATATCCGATTATTGTGACTGCTATCAGAACGGCTAGACCTCCTCCCAATTGCGTTAGGGTGAAGCCTTGGGCCAAGGTACCTCCGCTGTTACCTGCCTGCGTGATGATGATGTCCTTTTCCTCTTAGGGATTGAGTCGATCCCATTTTATAACTTCACTAGTACATCTAGAATTTTGGAATCTTCTAAACCTTGCAGCTTCAAATCCCGAGATCTTCTGATCCTGGAATATTCATGTTCTATTTCGAAAACCGGCACCAAAAGCGGAAACAATAAATTGAACACGATCGATTTAACAGAACCAACTCGATTCTCGCCATACAATCGGATCCATTCTTCGATCTTTCGATCCGTATTTTCGCTGAAATTCGCGCGCGACAACTGGCAGGATAGCCATGTAATAACTTGTATTTACTTATTGTATTTTGTTTTATTTTGATTTGTTTCAACGCAAATAATACTCCATTTTTCTTAAACTTATTTATTACTCTGTGTAATTAGACATACCTCTACCACTATCTCTAAAATACTAACTTACTACTCCTTATCTTTCTTTCGCTACGGGACAGACACGACGCCAATACCGGACACCGGGTGTCAGGTTTTATTACACGTTAAGACGAGTGGCCTCGCACTGCAAGACCCCGTGTCATCTATATCTATACATACATTAGATAATTCCACTACATAGCATTAGAAAGACCTGCGAGGTATTACGCTGGTAAAGTATGTGGAAAGTGGCCACTCATATAAAAACAAGAAATAGTAGTGGTAATGAACTGGAAGCTTGTTCAAGTTATAATACAGACAATACAATTAATAATATTAAATTATCCATAATTAGTTTGCCAAGTCTTAATGGGTTTTTATTTTAGATACACTTTCACATTTATTATTTATTATTCGTGATTACGTCTCATCAAATAATATATGTAAGGATATCCCAATAACACTGCAGTTTAATACAGTGTCATCCCCAAAATTGACATTTTTAATAACCAAACTACTAGATAGAAGACGAAATGTCCACTTGTTGTGTGATCAGTCTAATCCCTCGTCCTTGTCACTCCCTACATCTTGCCACCTGTAGGTGGTTCGTCTCGAACTGCTCGTTTTCCTGGATCCAGAGCTTCAGATGGTCGGCGCTGGTAGTAGTACGATATGGGCCTTCATTGTGTCCAACCTTTTCTACATCCTAGCGGTCTGGTCCTATAATCTTCACAACTCGATAGGGGTCCAGGAATTTATGCAACAACTTCGACATGTTCTGGAACTGCGTTTTTCTGATGGCAACTAAATCACCAACTTTATATAACTTGGCTGCTTTCCGTCGCTTGTTAAAGTTTTTGCAGTTTTCTTCTTGAACAATCTTTATTTGGTATTTTGCGTGGTTTCTTAGGTTATCTCTCTCTTCTGAAAATATTTTGACATGTTCCGCTTCGATGAGTTCTTTTATCTTAACGTTCTCTGCTGTGTTCATTTCCACACCATATAACAATTTGAAAGGCGTCATATCAATACTGCGTTGATAGGTATTATTTAGTGATTCTTGTACTTTTCGTACATTTTTGTACCAAGTTTCAGGTGTCTCAAAAGAAAGCTTAGCGAGGACGGGGATAAGAGTGCGGATAATGCGCTCTACTCGCACATTTCCTCTTGGTACGCCGGTTATTATTTGTACATCTTTGATGTTCTGGTTCTCGCAATATTTTCTAAAATCGTTGAAGATTGCTCCTCGATCCGAAATGATTACCTTGGGGTTACCAAATGTTGTTTTTTGTAACTCGAGCTTTTCTAAAACTTCCTTGGTGGAAGTTGCTTTGTGGGATATATCCATGTAAACTTAGTAAATAGATCTACTACCGCGAACAAATGTTTATAGCCTTTACGAGTTTGCAGTAGTGGTCCTAGATGCTCAACATGGTAAACCTGGAGTGGTGTTTCTTCTTTCTCAATCAGATTGAGCAATCCTTCTTGTTTGCCGGTTTTTCTTTCTACTAAAATACACGGAACACAATTTGTAATCACAGTTCGAATTTTCTCATTGACACTCGGAATATAATAGTCCCTGGTAATGAGTTCTTTCGTCTTTTTAGCCGCGTAATGTCCACGTTTGTGAGCATCTTTAATAATCTGTCTCTGCATGTTCGTTGGCAGAATCAATAGCTTCTGTCCGTTGAGGTTCCTATCCACCTCGTAGACTTCGTATGGTTGACTTTCCAGTACCTTCATAGCAGTTTTTAAGTGTTCATCGTCTTTTTGTGTCTTCATTATTCTTCCGAGAAATTCGCTTCGTACAGTCATTGTTATTGGATTTCTGCTAAACGCATCGACCTTTGCAGAT
Source organism: Chrysina gloriosa (assembly GCA_038088585.1). Taxonomy (NCBI): domain Eukaryota; kingdom Metazoa; phylum Arthropoda; class Insecta; order Coleoptera; family Scarabaeidae; genus Chrysina; species Chrysina gloriosa. The sequence continues at coordinate 35,526,919 of CM076089.1, forward strand.
CTTTTTTGTTCATGGTGACCGCGAAAGCTGCACAATCCGTCAAAATCTTGAACTTTATTCCAACGAAATGGACTCTGAATTTTTTGACAGCTTCGACTACTGCCAACACCTCTGGCTCATAGCTGTGGTACTCTTTTTGCGCGTCTGTAGTTTTTCTACTCCAGTAGTAAACAGGATGGAGTTTGCCATCATCGCTGTATTTTTGCAGTAGGTCTACCCCAAAACCTTCTCGCGAAGGGTCAGCATGAAGTTCGGTTTCGTTGTCATACTCAAAAATTTTGAGTACAGGCTTGGTCGTTAGTTTTTCCTTCAGTGCTTTAGACAAGATTTATTCGTTTTCACCAAATTGAAATTTTCTATTTACTTGCAACAAGTTTGTTAACGGTTTGGCTATTAACGCATACTCTTTCACGTATTTTCTGAAATATCCGGTTAAACATAGGAAACCCTGCACCTTTTTTAGCGTATTAGGTTTGGGAAAATTGGTAACTGCAGCGACTTTTTTACTACTACTACTTGTAGGCCTTACAGTACCCTTTTCTATCTCATGCCCAAGATATTCTACTTTGGTCTGCATAAATTGGCATTTCTCCCACTTTATTTGTAAGCCATTTTCTGTTGGGGTTTGCAACACCCTTTCGAGCCTTTGGTAGGCTTCCTCTACATCTTGCGCTGGTATTATAAGATCATCCATATAAGAGAGCACTGTTCCCTCTTTCATGAGTATTCTGAAGATTTCGTTTATGTATCTTTGGAACAGCAACGGCGAAATGGAGAGTTCAAATGGAGTTCTCGTAAATTCGAATTGTACGGCAGGCGTCACAAATGAAGTATATTTAATACTTTTTTAAGCTACGAGCACGTGAAAAAATCAATTTTTTAAATCTAGAGTGGTAAATATCTTGGCTTTTGATAAGTTGTTAATTTGATCTTCGATTACAGGCAACGGATATCGATCTTTGATTAATTTTCTGTTTAATCTCTGGGTAGCTGGTGGACGGGTATATCATCTTTTAAAATAATTTTGGTAGCTAGTTTTGTTTCCTTACGTGGTCTTGGCAAATAATTCGCTACCATCTCATCTATTCTGCCTAATTGTTCTGCGTTACCCACATCCAGACATTTTTCTGTATTGATTAAAAATGCATCAGGCACACTTATTTCTTGCTGTATGCTTTGCGGTTTTATCTCATTAAGCTTAATCACTTTGATTCCCTTGGAAAACTTCTTTTGGCACAACAGGGAAAATATCTGACCCTAATTGTATTTTTTCCGTTAAATTTAAATATATATTTAGTTTTTCTCTATCACGTACAGTTTTATTTTGAATAAAATTTTTACCTTTACAATATACATAATTCGCGATACTTAGCTAAAACGTAACTATTTACGACCATCGTTGGTACTTGGCACGTGGAAAGTCTCTTTTCACTGTCCAGCAGTAATCAGCAAGCATTCATCCCGTTCATTTTCTTTGGTATCTCTTTTCCATGGCGGAGATATCTTGATGAAACCGCTCCCCGTGTTCACTTACCGCACCAAGATTATCAGGAAAGAAATTCAGGTGGGACTCCAAAAATTGCATTTTGAGGGACATGCTACACCCCGAATTTTTGTAGACCTTGACTAACAATGTCATGGTAATTTGAAGATTTGTGGTTTCCTAAAAACTTCTTGGCTTTATATGAAGAAGGGGTAAAATAATGTTGTTAGGATTGACTAGTCCAGCATGCACAACATTTTTCGCTCCAGGTGTCAGTAATTGACGTGTTGGCCATTCCTTCTTAGTATAGTGATGTTTCTTGTCTCTACTATCCCACTCGCACAAGAAACAACAAAACTTGGTGTAGCCTAGCTGCAAACCCGTTAACAATGCAACTACTTTTAAATAACAGCATATACTCCAACAATGATTTTTATACTGAATTTCATGTGTCTCCTTCACATCAGTTGCATACGCTAATGGCATAGAAAGGAAATTGTTACCATCACGTAAAAGCCTTTACACTGGTTTTTGAAGAATCAGTGAACAGTTTCCAGTCAGATGGTTTATATTCATGACCAAAAATGTCCATTAGAGCATTAATATCATTACAATGTGCTAAATCATCTTCTTTAAAAAGCAAGTAACGAAATTCTTCGTGATGGTTACAAAAGAAACACACTTTAGTGTCTTTTTGAAGAAAATTCCAACCTTTCAGCCTAGAACCTAAGAGTTCAGCTTGCTTTTGGGCAGTTTTAAATCCAGAACTAGGTAGTTTAACTCCCCTGAGTTACAAAATGAGGTCCACTACAACTGCTATCTTCATACGTGGGGTGATCAACCTCCTCATTTTACAATTCTGTGCCGAATCATTCTCTACAGTTGGATTCACGGCAAACCATGGGTACAGCGAAGTTCATGTGGCAAAAACCTTTTTTCCAAATCTGTCAGATGTTTTACGCAAGTAAACAATAGATATGAAGAACCCAACTCTTATCCTGATCTCCGACTTTACATTTAAAATATAGTTGATAACACGTCTTAACTAGTGGAGTCTAATTTCGACGTTGATCTTTAAATGTCAAATCTCCTCACACATAACAAAAGTTATCTGGATGATTTACACATTTCCTTGGCATATTTAGTCACTAGTTAATGCAGCACACAACTAAACAATTCTTGTTACAAGAAAAAAGCAGAATGCAAATACATATGAATGCTGATACAATACTGGCTTGTTTAAAGAGTATGCATTAGTAGATACAATAAATTGATGAAATGAATAAGTACAAATGAGATTGTCCAAAAACGATGTGTGATAGAGAAAATCTGCTTCCATATTTGAAATCAGCATAGCAAGTTACATGTAGAACATAATCAATGATTTGTGTGCCAAAAAGTGTGTTTATCAGTGTAATTACTTTCATAGGCATGGCATCGTCCGAGACTATATGGGATGTCGGTAGTAAAGCTATATTGGTCAATGGTGATATCTGGTAGTAGTAGTAAACTTGCCTATCGTCTTCACTTGATTTTCCCCAATCCCCTTGATTTGCAGAGAGGTACAGTCGAAATTCGGAGCACCTATTTGTACATAAGAACTGGCTGCTAGTAGATTTAGATCATTTCCGGTATCTATGAATCCATTTAAGGCATACCGTTTGTTTAAAACTACTTGCACATACCCTGGCAATTCGTTTTTGTGTTCCTGTATTACATACGTTTCTCTTGGTTCTTCACGTTTCTCGCTTGATCGTTGTGTTCTACTTCCTTTCTTGCAATTTCTAGAAATGTGACCATATTCGTTACACGCAAAACATTTGAGCCCTTTTCCCTGTCATGACAATTTCTGGACTGATGCCCTTTCTTGCCGCAGTTAAAACATCTAGAAAACTTCTCATCTTGCTGTTTGCTCGTACTTTGTCGCGTTTGATTTTCTTTAGCGTTTTTATTCTCTTCCGTCTCTCCTTTTTCCTTAGTTTGTCTTTCCTTCATTTTTTCGTAAAGCTTCAACTTATCCTTGAAATCCGTCAACGACTTGCTCCCATATAGGACAGGTTAATTCACTTCGTCGTCGATAATGCCTTCTATAACATATTCGATCAAGGCAGTATCCTCAATATCTGCTTGTGCCGCTATCTCTCTCATACCCAAAAACTATTACAGCAATGTTTCATTTCCGTGCTTTTTCCGCATAGAAAGCGTTTTATGTAACGTTGCGCTATTGGTCAGCAGACTGAATTCGTTCTTCAACTTTGTTTTCAAAATTTCCCACGAAGTTATACCTTTTTCGGCGCGTAAAAATAGTAAGGCTTCTCCTTTTAGCAACCTTTTTCCGTATATGAGCAATCGGATAACTTTGTTCTCCATTGAGCGTCGAAAGGGTTTCCTCTACGTCTTTAAAAGTCATCATAAATCTAGGGGTTTCTCGTCGTAATTGTGGCGGTACTTAATTTTTTCTGTTACGTAAGCTTCTATCATTTCCATCCTCGATTTCGTCGTCATATGATGCAACATCGTTTAAGTCGTCATCCGTCATCGTATTTGCGCTCGTCGTCTTTGATTTGTGCGTCTTTTAATATTTGTAAATCAGACAATGTTGAACATAATTTATCGATTAGTTCGTCTTTATTTTTTCCGTCGCTATCGATCTCTATTATGTTACAAATATTGTTCAAATCTCCTAAGTTAAACTGTTCATTAACAAAATTAATCTTTTTCTGTAACTGTTCTCTATTTTCCCGTCTCCAAAAGTCAAAGCCATTAAATTCTTGCAATCGTTTTCTATTACCTCTATCTCCCTCGTTTTCAAATACAAATTTGTGACAAGTTTAATTGCTTTAGTAGTAGTAGTAGTATTGTGGCTAAATATGAGGACAAGACGCAATCGATTTTCGCAAAAATTATAGCACCATAAAGGTGACCTAAAGGGTGATAAATTATCTAAATAAAAGTTTTGCGCGAGATAAACCTTGAAGTGTTTACGTTACATTCAGATGGAGTTTTCTTATGTATTTAATCACATAAATACAATTTGTAATACATTTATAATAACTTTCATCCTTTTTCTACAAATATACGTTCAAATATTAATATAATTTTCAGTAATTTACCAACATTTTCACTTTTTCTGAGATGTTAAAATGTATGACTTTCTAAATGACATTTTACTGATAGCAACCAGTACCAACTTAAATAGATGTATATTTATGTAATTCTTCTTATTCTTCTTCGAAGCGGTCTATTATTCAAGTTAAACGTTGGTTAAACGATCGCTCCGTGCAAGTCGTTGGAGGGGATACAAAAAGATCGGAGCGCCAGTAGTGGCCATAAGTTGCAAAAACTTTATTTATATCTGCTATCAAGTAGAATAATTGTATATACGATGAGCCGTCAATGTTGTTTAAAAATTTGTAAAAATAATAATAAAAATAGTAAATGCAAGTTGTATACATTTCCTATTACAAAATATAAACAGCAACAACGAGATAAATGGATTCAGTTTGCGATGAAAGTAAAGTAAGTGATATAACCTCATTTTGAATGATGTGATTATTAACTATTAATATGATTTTATGTAAGTGGATCAACATGGAAACCGAAAGTACAGTCTGTCATATGTTCGAATCATTCTGTGAAAGAGCAAAGTCCAACGAAGAAGCAAGTCCTAGTTATGCTCCTACTAAACTTCTCTGAAATCAAGTGTGTTTCATGACATTTCACCATTAAGCAGGTAGTAGTACTATACAATATGATAAACTATGTGTAATGCTTAAATTAAATTGATAAATTAATGGAAATAGTACTTTTTATTTATAGACATACTCGTTTCATAAACAAAAATTAACCAAGAGAAAAAGAAAACTCAAGACTATTATGAAAATAAAAGAATCAATCTGGAAAATCATGATGGTATATCTGATAGTAATATTAATATGGATATGCAGTTTGGTTGAATCCATGGATAAGGAGTGCCAAGCTGACTTCTCTGATGATTCGAGGGAAGAAGAAAAACATTTACCTGTAATAAATATACTTACAATGATCATTGCAGTAATGTAGAAATACAAACAGATATAGTGATTAATAAATGTCAGAAGAAGAATATTGTTGTGTTAAATATGAAGAATAAAAAGTGTGGTACTTGTAGTATGGTAATACTCCATTAGTAAAATTACCAATAAAAAGATGTAAATTTTATAGAAAGCATTCTTTAAGAAATAGAAAAACGTTGTAAACATTTACCACACACATACACTTGAAACATTTCAAAATCTAAAATTCCAAATTGCTATAACGACCTGCCAAAAAAAGAAAGAAGAAGTTGTTTATAAACGACGGAATGGGATGGTCGACGAAAAAGTCAGATAAAAAGTTATATAAAATACCAGAGTTGAAAAGAAGCAGACCACATCAAAAAAGAAGTTGTTGTTTACAAACGACGAACAGACCAAAGAAAAAAGAAGTACAATAAAAGGAAAAGACCAAAGAAAAGAAGTGAAGAAAGAATTCAAGAGGGAAGGGAGAAGTTAAGAATTAGAAAACAAATTACACTTATACACACTAGGTAATATATTTTGATTGTATTGTTCATCATTTTGTTAATATAATACTAAAATTTTGTAAATATTAATTGTAATAATTTTTGCTTTCTATACAATTAACTAAAATTCATACTACATACTCCACCGACAAATTTTAAAGATGTATCTGTTACAACAAATACTACAAATGAGGAAAACAGTGATTATTTTCGTGGAATGCCATCAATTAAAAATAGTGAACAATTATTAGATCTTGCTGGTGTTGGAATGAACAATTTTCAGTTTTTATTAAAAAGAATGGACAATATAGCTGAAAATTCAAAGATATCTAAGGAGAACAAACTTTTGATTTTTCAAATTAAAATTAAAACTGGACTTACTTATGCAGCAATAAGTGTTTTACTTTGTGTACATAGAACTGCGATTGCACAAATATTTCTTGGAAAAACTATGTAGTGCTACTCAAAATTTAGTTTGTTGGCCTAGTAGAGACATTGTTCAAGGGACAATGCCACAATGCTTTCTCCCAGAGTACAAAGATAGAAGTCGTCATAGATTGCACAGAATTCAGAATAGAAGTTCCTGCAAGTGTTGATAACCGTGTATTTGCCTATTGTCACTATAAAAGGTTTCACCGCAAAACTTCTAATAGGTATTACTCCTTCAGGCTTTATTAGTTTTAAATGAAAAGTTGCTGGTGGGAGGAAAAGCGATTCTCAGATGACTATCAAATCTGGATTGATATATTTGTTGGAAGATGGAGACATTGTTCTTGCAGATAAAGGATTTCCAGATATTCGTTATATCATTGGCGAAAAAGGAAAACAAGTAGTACTTGTCATGCCATCTTTCCTGGAGAAAAAAGTGAAGTCACCAGAGAAGAAACCTTGGAAACTTATAACATAGCTAAAGTAAGGATCGTGCAGAGGCTACGAACTCATCAAATTCTTAGCAAGATGCCTGAAAATTTGTTTCGTTATATCGATGATATTATACATATATGTTGTGTTTTGGTCAACTTACAACCACCTATTATTACAGATAATAACATTAGCAATAAAAATTAATTAACAAATTATTACAATGCTTGTGTTGATTGTTTATTTATATCCAATACATTGCTATTTAAATAATATTTCCTTTATAAAGAATGAAACATAAATAGAACATAAATTAAAAGAATTAAGGCGTATTTGAAATACTAAGTCCTATAAACTGTCGAACTCTAATATCTTTTCCCTTCTTACTCTCAATTTGCTTATTCTTTGTATAATCGTAATATAATTGAGGCAAATAATTTTTGAAGTAAAAATCGTCACACTTTAAGATCATTTCTTTCAAAAAGCTTTCGTCGCGACAAACTTTAATACGGTCTGAAAAGTTTATGCAACTATTGAATAGCAGAGTCTTCATGGTTGCCTTTCCAGATCGGTAAGATTTAATCAACTTAATATAGTTTGGCATGAGGGTGGGTGGTTCTGGTCAGGTAGACTCTGTGGGATGGTTTTGGGTCGAGTTGTACTGATTCGAGTCGGGTGGTGTGGAGTGGTTTTTGGTGGAGTTGCGTTGGTTTGGGTCGGGTGGTGTGGAATCGTTTTGGGTTGGGTGGTTTAGGCCGGATGGTGTGGGTGGTTTGGGCCGAATGATGTGGGGTTGATTAGACCGGTCGGTGTGGGTTGGTTTTGGGCCGTATGATGTGGGCCTGGTGGTTTGGTTCGAGTGGTTTTTGGGTCGGCTGGTTTGGGATAGACCGGGCGGTGGGGGGTGGTTTGGGTTGGCTGGTATGGGGTGAGGTCCGGGGGTGTGAGCCGGATGGTGTGGGGTGGTTTGCGCCCGATGGTGTGTGGTTGTTTGCGCCGGGTGATGTGGGGTGGTTTGGACCGGGTTGGTGTGGGGTATACGGGACGGTGTGGGAGTGGTTTGGGCCAGGTGTGTGCGGTGTAGGGTGGACCGGGTGGTCTGGGGGTGGTTTGGGCTGAGTGGCGTGGGGTGGACCGGGTGGTGTGGGGTGGTTTCGGCCGGGTGGTTGGGGTGGGTTTAGGTCGGGTGTTCTCCGCCGGATGGTGTGGGATGGTTTTGGGTCGGGTGGTGTGGAGGGAGGTGGTTGTGGCAAGGTTAGATCGCGTTGAATACTTTAATATATTTTGAATGTGAAACCATAATTGTTTTAACAATTTTTCCTTTATTTATAGGTTTGCTGACACGTTGATTCCGATTATCCGTGATTGGATTGAATTGGGAACAACGGTCATCAGCGATTATTGGAGGGCCTATGACTGCCTCTCATTGCACGGGTATGAGCATTTGAAGGTGAATAATTCTTTGACTTTTAAAAATCCTGATACAGATGCTCATACCAATGCAATCGAGTCCTCGTGGCGGGCTGCCAAAGATACAATAAGCTCTAGCGGACGAAGAAAATCCCATATTCCGGGAAATTTGGCTCGGTACATGTTTGACAAAAGATGTGCCGAGTTAAAATTGGATCGGACTGTGGAATTTTTCTGTTTAGCGGGGTTATAGTGTAATCCATTGAACCCTAGGGAATGTCCACGAGACGAAGAACAGGGGGATTCGTCGTCTTAATAATTAAGGATGGACGTGGACAGTGAATTTTAACTCCGACTTACCTCGAGCGATAAACACCAATCGAATTACAATTTTCGCTCAAATCGATTGTGTATTATAAGAAGGGTAATGAAGAAGAAATGGCCAATTACAACGAAATTGCTAACGTGTCTGTCGTGGAAGTTATAAAAGCACCCGAAGCAGAAATAGAAGACCGTGAAATTGTTAGATGTCGTCGATGATATATGTATTTATTTGTATATTGCTCTATTATTTTTTGGACAAATTTTAAAGTAAAATCGTTTAGAATTTTTTACAAAACTACTTTTATTTCCTATTATAAAAATTTGGTCAAACTACACTTTTAATCGTAAGATATTTCCAGAGCGTATTTTTGTATTCATTTTAAATTTTAATTACATTTAATAGTTCAAAGAAACACAGTAATTAGTAAGGACGCAACTAAACGAAACAAAAATATATGTAATGCAATGAATATATGGTGTGAATCAGTGAGATACCAAGTGAATTAATGCAAATTACACATTAAAGTTTTCTTGTAGCAACGACTAGCAAATACAAAAAATTAACCAACGTTTAACTTCAATAATAGACCGCTTTGAAGAAGAATAAGAAGAATTATATAATTATACATCTATTTAAGTTGGTACTGGTTCCTACCAGTCAAATGTCATTTAGAAAGTCATACATTTTAACATCTCAGAAAAAGTGAAAATGTTGGTAAATTACTGAAAATTATATTAATATTTGAACGTATATTTGTAGAAAAAGGATGGAAGTTATTATAAATGTATTACAAATTGTATTTATGTGATTAAATACATAAGAAGACTCCATCTGAATGTAACGTAAACACTTCAAGGTAAGACCGTTTTTCTAAAATTGTGACTCTGGGAAGCATCTCTCGCCAAAATTTTATTTAGATAATTTATCACCCTTTAGGTTACCTTTACGGTGCTATAATTTTTTTGCGAAAATCGATTGCGTCTTGTGTTCATATTACTCCAATATTTTATTTGAAAACTTAATTCATGGCTTTTCTTTTGCTAGTTCCCACGATGTAAAAGTATAACGTACCATATGCATGTTTACTCCACTGCGCTTCGGGCCGTTTTATGTTTTTGCGCCACGCGTTCTTCTTGAGCTTTTTGCTGCTGCAGGTGTGCGATTCAATCCCGGTGGAGCCCCCAAAAATATTTAGGGATATCTCAACAACATTGCAGTTTAATTTGTAGTAAAAAACAAGTAATAAGTTAACTTTACTTCAATTGACAGTTAATACAGTGTCATCCCCAAAATTGACATTGTTAGTAACCGAACTACTAGATAGAACACGAAGTATCTACTTGTTTGTTCAGTCTAATCCCTCGTCCCCGTCCCTCCCTACATATATAAAAATTAAACTAGATTAGATCCCATCACGCGTAGTCCTTGAGAAGGAAAAAATAGGAGTGTTGTACCAAATTTACTAACTTGGAAGGAATTGATTAATTTTTAATAGAAAGTGCTGTTTGTTGTAAATTCTTAAACCAATTCTTAATGCCATAAGAATGTTGCGTGATGTAGCGCGTGTAAGTGTCATGTAGTTAAGTAAAATAAAGTAATCCAGCAGATCCGTTATGTACTATTAAAAACCAAGTTGTGCCAAAACATAACAAATCCAACAAATTCACACCATAAAATTAAAACCTTTCTTGCAACCGACGGTAAAATAATGTGAAGATTTGCACAAGAGGATATTACAGAAATCAGATTTCTAAAAAGTCTTTCTGCCGAGAAATGATATCCTGAAACCAAAAGCTAAAAATGTATGTACCAATTGCCTAAAGCGCGGTCATTTCAATAAGCAATGCAAGAGCGTCAATTGCAAGTAATGCAAATAAAAACATCGTATCTTACTACATATAAATAATGAAAGTAATCACAAAGCTGATTCCGAGAAATCTGTCCCAAATCCAGATGAACATAAACACATTGTCTATCTATTTGTGTACGTGCACATCAAGGTGTATTACGCGCAGCCATTATGCAAATGGATAAACACGGTCAATTTAAAAATTGCAGAGCTTTATTGCTTGCTCGACTTCACATCTAATATCTGAAGTTTTGGTAAATCAAATAAAATGACTAAACAAAATTTTAAAAACATTCCAACAGGCATAAGTCAATTAATAAATAATGCAAGTTGGTGCAATACTGTCAAAATGATATTTAAAAAAATCATATGAAGCACATATTATTTACCTTGTGATTAGCAATATAAGTGATAAGATACAAAACGTATCGTTCCATAAAGAAATTTTGGTAAAACCAAAATCTAAACGATTAGCCGATCCTAAGTTTACTACAACTAATAAAATTGAACTTTCGGTTGGTGGGGATTTATTCTGGCAGCTACTCAAGGTCGGAGAAATAAGTTTGGAAACTAGTTATAGCATCCAAAACACCTTGTTGGGATGGATAGTCTTTGAATAATTGCTTAATAGTCAAATAAATTGTTTTATGTAACATTGTAAACTTGTTTCTACAATTGATATTGATACTAAATTAATTTAACTGTACCTTATTGTATAGTTGCCATATAGGTCGGAGGTATTAACTTTTTGTTTGTCTGTTGATTTCTAATAATTAATTAATGCGAGAATCACTTGTTGAAACTCCATAACGAATGATAAATCAAAAAGACGACCAAACAGATGTTTGTCACGCCCCACAGTGGTCGGGATCGCCGAAAAAATCGGGAAAAGTACACCAAGGCTATGATTTTAATGAAATTTTGGAACTTACTATTTCCGAGGTCGCTGATCGCGAGTCTGAAGTAAAATTTGTCAAATTCAAAATGGCGGATCCAACATGGCCGACCGACAGCCTAAAATTTTATCGAATTTGAGTCAAACCCTGTACATCCATGTTTTCGAGGTCACTGATCATGAATCTGAAGTCAAATTTGTAAAACTTGTGAATTTGCAAAATTTAACCGCTTCAACATATTTTAGTCAAATTTATTTGACCTATTCGCCATCATAGTCATCTTCTTGTTTGTCCACGAAACCATCACTACACAGAAACATTGCTAAGGCTTCAGGCGAAAAGTTCTTTTTTAGTTTTTAACAGTTTCTCCATGCTAGAAATGCACGGATCAGATATGATCTTCTTCCGCTGAAAAATATCTTCCGTTGTTTTTTCTCTTGCACTTTTTCGCGAGAAATGTTCTCTATATCTCTTAATATCCTTGTTTCGATAATTGCCCGATCGGAAGTGGGCCCCATTGGACAATTTTAGCTCCGTGAACTAAAATCTTATGAACTGAGGTTGGCATACAATACCAGGAGTACAAGTTCGAAAACATTTCCGCGGTTTCGAAGCAGAAATATTTAAATACTTCGACATTTACAGCGAATCCACACGCCGTACGCCGTCAAGGGAAAAATGGCCTTGAGCCTGCGTCTGTGGGATTCCGGTACATTTTTTTGAAAATTATGAAACTAGACACTATTCCCCATGTACCTAAACTTCGCGTAGCGCAGGATCTCTTGGGATCACAACTATTTCGATCATTTTCGATCAAATTTTTCAAAAATCGATACCAAATTCAAAAGTATTTTTGTGTCTACTTAGAAACATACAATTATCGAAAAAATAGGTAGTGTTAATCATTGTAATATAGTTGTTGGGGAAATTTTACCTCTGGCACGAAGGGGTTGGCAGTACCAGGTAGAGGGAGAGAGAAAGGATAGGTATTGTAACCTGTAATCGTAAAGTGAAGACGGGACCACGTGCGTACCCCCGCGTTCTATACACAAAAATTACAGTCCATTCAAATCAACCAGTGTTTTCTTTATTCAAATCACCATTTGGTCCATACGTACCGGATTAAGCAGTAAAGACTCACGTGTTTTGTGAAAGAGTTACATCACACGGCAAGAAAAGCGGCAAGCAGGTACCACCGGGCGAAACACCCGACATTACGAAAACGCAAGCACACAAACCAAACAAGTAAGTCGCTTCCTTTATGTTCCATATATTCCTAATATACGCATATAACGTCCTATTTTACGTTCAACATAAACCAATATATCGTATCATACTAATTAAGTTCGCATCTCTATTTGACATAATTCAAAAATGATGGAGAATTACGCCGAAATCGAGTTAGGCTCATTGAAACTTAAACGCGGCCAATTAAAGGCTCAAATAACCCGATTTAAAACGTTTTTAGCTAGTTTTAGTGCAGATAGCGATATTATAGAGTTAGAAACGCGACTTAGTTCCATCGAAGGCAGTATTTTAGAACGATTTAACGACATACAAAACACAATAGAAAGTCTAGAACAAAAGCTAATTCAAGATGAAGAGCGAGACGTATTCGAAAATTCTTATTTTAAGGTAATAGCCGAAGCAAAACGCATTATCGCGAGTAAAAGCAAAATCTTATCTATTAGTAACAGCAACAATGTATCAGACAGAGAGAGCATTGGTACAAGCGCCGTGAATGACACAGATATCCGAAGTCGAGTGAAACTGCCTCAACTAAATTTACCTGAATTTCAAGGTCAGTACGATCAGTGGTTGGCATTTTACGACACTTTCCACTCACTTATAGACAAAAATACGTATTTAAGCGACATTGAAAAATTCTATTATCTGAAAGCTTGTATAAAGGGAGAAGCTGCCCATGTGATTCAATCAATAGAAGTTTCCAGCATAAATTATAAAATTGCATTTCAAATGTTAAAAGAACGTTATGAGAATAAGAAGCTAATTGTACATACACACGTAAAAGCAATTTTTGAACTAAACTCACTAAAAAACGAATCCCATCCACATCTCAGAAAATTGCTGGATAACTTTAATAAAAATTTGCGGGCACTAAACGCACTAGGTCAACCTACAGAGACTTGGGATACATTGTTAATATACATATTGTCTTCAAAATTAGATTTAGTAACAAAACGGGAATATGAGGAATCGGTGGGTAAAATAGACGATCCGAAAATTATCAATCTTACAGACTTTATAGCGGACAGATGTCAATTATTAGAAACAATAGAAAACAAAAATAAAACAAAAACTAGTTCAATAGATAAGCATTTCACGCATTTAGCAGCGCCAAACATTACATGCTCATTTTGTTCTAAGCCACATTTTAATTTCAAGTGCGAAGCATTCCTGAAAATGCCAATTAAGGAACGAATTAGCGAAATTAAGCGACGTAGACTTTGTATGAATTGCTTACGACCAGGTCACATACAAAAATTGTAAATCTGGAAGCTGCAGGCAGTGCGGTCGCAAGCATAACTCACTCATTCATACGACAGAAAACGAAATACAAAATGCCGACCAATCATCTAGCCATGCAAATAATCAACTCGCCACTGTTAGGTCCGAAGCAATAACGGTCACAGCTATGACGGAACAACCTACCCAAGTACTTCTAGCTACCGCGGTTGTTTATTTAAAAAATCGTGCGGGAAAACCAATAGCTTGTAGAGCGTTATTGGATAGTGGATCTACAGTCAATCTTATAACCAAATCGCTAGCGATTAAATTAAAATTAGATGCCACAAATATCGATGTGCCGATTGCGGGGCTAAATAACACGAAAACTACCGTTACTATCGTCACAGAAACTACACTCACGTCGCAAGATGGGAGCTATAGTTATAATGGGAAGTTTTTAATTATTAATCAAATAACAAAAGATATGCCACAGCTACCTTTCGATCCAAAATTAATAAACATTCCGCACAATATTCAGCTGGCGGATGCAGCATTTAGTCAATCTAGACCGATAGATGTATTGTTAGGCGCGCAAGTATTTTTTGAAATATTGACCAGCGGAACAATAAATTTAGGCAGAAACAATCCAGTGTTGCAAAACACCAAACTGGGGTGGGTAGTTTCCGGTCAAATTCAGCTGGATGCGGTTGTAAATGACGTGTGCCATCTTACGATTAGCAATGAAACATTACGCGACCAACTCCAACAGTTTTGGCAAATAGAGGAAACAAACACGCATCGAAGTCTCACAAATCAGGAATCCGAATGTGAACAACATTTTGTAAAAACTTGTACGCGTAATGCAAATGGTCGTTATGCAGTGAGTTTGCCGTTCAAAGATAATTACGTTGAGCTCGGAAATTCAGCTGATACGGCAATAAAACGGTTTAAGAACTTAGAGCATCGATTGCAAAAAACTCCCGCATTGAAGGCGGAATATATCAAGTTTATTCGCGAATACGAAGCCTTGGGTCACATGACTGAAACAAATATAGCCAACGAATCAAACCAGCTCTACTATTTACCGCATCACTGCGTAATCAAGGAAGATAGCTCGACAACAAAATTGAGGGTGGTATTCGATGCGTCATGTAAAACAAGTACGGGCATATCACTAAACGATGTGTTAAAGATAGGTCCGGTAATACAGCGCGATCTGTTCGGTATCGTTTTGAGTTTCCGAAAACATAACATAGTGCTCACGGCAGACATAGAGAAAATGTATCGCCAAGTAGAGGTAGTCGATGGCGATCGAGAGTATCAAAGAATTGTATGGCGTGAGCAACCGGAAGACGAGCTAAAATATTATCGGTTAAACACGGTAACGTACGGAACGGCTCCAGCTTCCTTCCTGGCAGTACGCGCTGTTCATCAGGCGGCCATCGACAACGCAACCGATTCTCGCGTGGTCAATATAATAAGGTCCGATTTTTATATGGACGATTTGATAACCGGCACGGACACGTTAGAGGATGCGTTATACTTAAAGGATCATATCTCGAACGCGCTTCAAGCGACATGTCTACCTTTAAGAAAGTGGAGATCGAATAAAAAGAGCATTTTAGGTCACTGTAATGTAGATGACGGAGACAAATACATCTTGTCTGATAAACAAAGCAACAAAACTTTGGGATTGTTCTGGAACTCGGAAGTAGACACGCTTCATTACTCCGTACGTTTGAACATCGGACAAGCAAATAGCAAACGCATTATATTATCCACCATTTCAAAGATCTTTGACCCATTAGGTCTGATCAGTCCAGTCACAGTAAGAGCCAAACTATTCATACAATATCTTTGGCAAGCTCAACTCGACTGGGACGAAGAGCTGCCTGATCCCATCCTTAAATCGTGGACTCAATTTCACACGCAATTATCTACATTAAATAATATAAAAATACCCAGGCAAGTTACCATACAAGGTTTTGAAGACGTACAAATGCATGGGTTTTGCGACGCGTCCGAACGCGCGTACGGAGCCTGTGTGTACGTTAGATGTACCGACTCCAACGGTAAATATTACTCTAACCTGTTGTGCGCAAAATCGCGGGTTGCTCCTTTAAAAAGGTTAGTTTGCCGAGATTAGAGTTATGCGGAGCTGTATTGCTAACTCAATTGGTGAAAAAGGTAGAGCAAAATATCACTATTACATTCAGAAAACGAACATTCTGGTGTGACAGCACGATAGCGCTAGCATGGATCAGCGCAGAATCCACCAACTGGAAAACATTTGTTGCGAATCGAGTTGCTGAAGTACACGAATCTTCCTTAATAAGCGAGTGGCGACATGTACCCTCCGAATTAAATCCAGCGGATATTGTGTCTAGGGGTTGTACTCCCGAAGACTTAGCCCGAACAACGCTGTGGTGGCGAGGGCCAGAATTCTTAAGTTTAGGCGAGGGGTTTTGGCCCCAACCAAAACCGATCTCAAATGCCCCGACTTCTGAAACAGAACGGAAGAAGCCGGTTCCAATGGTCTTTACCAGTGTGAATGAGTTAAATAATTTATTTGAACGATTTAGTTGCCTATCTACACTGATCCGCGTAGTAGCATTGATGCTTAGATTCATTTACAACGCAAGGCTTAAAAACACAGCAAGGCTAAACGGTGAGTTGACACGCGCAGAATTGGAACGGGCAACTGCGGTCTTAGTAAAGATGGTACAAGGCGGGTTCTTTGCATCGGAAATAACTTCTTTAATGCTACACAAGGTACTCCCAAAATCAAGTAAAATATTATCGTTAGATCCATTTGTCGACAAAGAGGGCCTGTTGAGGGTTGGTGGGAGATTGGAACACTCACAGGAACCTTATGATAGCAGACACCCGTTACTCTTACCTTCTTCTCACAGGTTTACACATCAAATAATACATTATGAGCACATCCGTAATATGCATGCCGGAACGCAAACAGTATTAGCGGCTGTGCGTCGCAAGTTTTGGCCCATAAATGGAAAAAACACAGTGAAGAAGGTATTGAGAAAATGTATCAAGTGTTTCAAGGTAAACCCAAACAACCACTTGCCAAAAATGGGTAACCTGCCTAAGGCTCGCGTCACTCCGGCTAGGCCATTTCTCTCGGTAGGCGTAGATTTTGCTGGGCCTATAGAAATAAGGGCGGGTATGACCAGGACGAACAAATTGATTAAGGCTTATATATGCATTTTTATCTGTCTCGTTACGAAGGCTGTTTATCTTGAATTAGTAGTAGGACTGACCACAGAATCGTTTATAAATTCGTTAAGACGGTTCGTAGCTAGAAGAGGTCTCTGTAATAAAATTTACAGCGACAACGCGACTAATTTTGTGGGAGCCAGTAACGAGCTAAAACGTTTTTACAATTGGGTCCGGGAATCCATTAACGAGTCTGACGTGCGCGAATTTCTACTATCTCGGACCATAGAATGGTCATTTATACCTCCTAGGTCCCCCCATTTTGGTGGTATTTGGGAGGCTAACATCAAATCGATGAAAACGCATTTATCCAAGGTTGTAGGTCACACACATTTAACTTACGAACAGCTCCACAGCGTACTATGTCAAATAGAGTGTGTCTTAAATTCTCGCCCGTTGACTCCCCTTTCCACTGATCCCAATGACCTTTCCGCTTTAACTCCGGGTCACTTCCTTATTGGCGACAACATGATGTCACTACCAGCCAGGGATGTGGAAGGCGGTCCAGTCCAGAGATTGAAGTTGTACGAGAGAATGCAAACCATCGTTCAGCATTTCTGGAAGCGATGGTCTGCTGAATATCTGCACACCCTTCAGCAGCGGACGAAATGGAAGTCAAACCACCCACACCCGATTCAGAAGGATGCCTTGGTGCTACTGAAGCAAGATGGCCTTCCTGCTTCTCAGTGGAAGTTGGGCAGGGTCGTGGACACGCATCCAGGCGAAGACGGAATTGTGTGCGTGGTAACCATAAAAACGACCAGTGGAGTTTTTCGTCGCAGTGTTACGCGCGTGTGTGTGTTGCCTGTGGAGTGATGGTTATATCTTGTTTCCTTATGAATGTGTAGATCTGTATATACTAGATGTTTATGTTTTTTGTCTGTTAGTTATAAGATTTGATGGCTTATCTTCTGCATTATATAATTACCTATGTAACTTGTTGAAATGTACCTTTCAAGGCGGGCGGGGTGTTAATCATTGTAATATAGTTGTTGGGGAAATTTTACCTCTGGCACGAAGGGGTTGGCAGTACCAGGTAGAGGGAGAGAGAAAGGATAGGTATTGTAACCTGTAATCGTAAAGTGAAGACGGGACCACGTGCGTACCCCCGCGTTCTATACACAAAAATTACAGTCCATTCAAATCAACCAGTGTTTTCTTTATTCAAATCACCAGATAGTTAATGTATATATATATATTCTACATACCTCCCGGAACACCCTCCATATCGCACACTACAATCCGCACTAGTATGAAAATTGTCTGACACTTTATGTGAGGCGCTTATTTTTGAGCAATCACAGAGCGTTTAGGGTACTGTCGCGACGATTCACTTTGGACAATTGTTATAGCCGAAATGCGTGACTTAGCGACCTGCCCTCCTGGAAACTTACGTAGTGATTCTTTCTCTTCAACATGTGTCAGAACCAACTCTGACCGCCAACTTTGAAACTTGGACTTTTGCCGACTTTTTCGGACATTTCGACCACTGTGCGCCCCCTCCTAGCACTACATTTATAATTATCTGTTTTGGACATAAGTAGTTACTATCGATCGCTAACCTTCAGTATTCATCCACCTGACGAAGCCACAGTGTGGCGAAACAATATTGTAGTGGTAATATGATGAAATATTTTGAAACTTAGAAAGTCTTTTGATTTTTCATAAGTTATACTGTATTTCCGTTTTCATTAATTTAGACAATTTCTTTCCGCATGAATAATAGTAATATTAAATCACCGTAACAGCGGCGTAAGTCAATAATTTTCTCTTACAAATAGTTTATTCTACTCATGACAGGATGTTTTGTGGCCAGTCGAGTGTTCCCTTTTTTGTTTTTGTTGCTATTCCTCTGGTCGATTCTAAGATGAGAAGACAACAATGAGTAACAAGAAATATAAGGAAAACGGCTAGTGGTGTAGATGTATTATATAATCGTGAAAATGCAAATACCAGTTATATATTTCGATAGTAAGTGACAGTGAAAGACAGTGAAGAGAGGAACATCTGATCAGAATTGAGAAATAATGTAGTATAACAATTGTTACCAGAGTTAAATATTTTATAAAAGCATGATTTAATATATGAAAACAATTTTGTTAACATTTTAACACATTTCATACAACAATTATGCATTACAAGAATTCACATACATAAATTTACTGGAAATAACCAAGGATATATAGATTCATGGACAACGGAGAAATAAAATAGGGTCGTCCTGGTTTCGAAAAAATAAAAGTTTGTTTTGTGAACGACGATTGAATTGAAAAATTGAGAAAAGTCAATAGAGAAGTCTGAAATATATTTCCAAAAGGAAAAAAGGGTTTTAAGAAGAAATATTAGTAAGAAGAAGAAGTATTAGTAAGAAAACAACCTCACCATACAGATAAGGAGGACATATAGGAAGGACCATCAACGGAAAATACTTATACTTTCACACACTAAAATAGGTAATTTTTTTTTGATTTTATGTTCAATATTTCGAAAGAAGTTATAAATATAACTATAAATTGTTATAAGGCTAAATATGAGGACGAGTCCCGGTCGATTTTCGCAAATAAAATTATAGCGCCGTAAAGATGACCTAAAAAGTGATAAATTATCTTAATAAAAGTTTTGCGAGACGTGTCTACCAGAGTCACAATTTCAGAAAAACGGTCTTACCTTGAAGTGTTTACGTTACGTTCAAACGAAATCTTCTTATGTATTTAATCCCATAAGTATAATTTATAATACATTTATAATAACTTTTATCCTTTTTCTACAAATATGCCTTCCATTATTAATATAATTATTAATATAATTTTTTAAAATTAATATAATTTTCAGTTATTTACCAATAATTTTACATTTTCTGAGATGTTAAAATGTATGACTTTCTAAATGACATTTGACTAGTAGCAACCAGTACCAACTTAAATAGATGTATATTCATGTAATTCTTCTTATTCTTCTTCGAAGCGGTCTATTATTGAAGTTAAACGTTGGTTAAACGAATCGTTGCCGTACACACAAAAATTGAATGATGCACGAACTTGCGTATTCTTATGATTTTTCCTGTACATATTTATTAATTCTTTTTGTCGCGAGGTTGTTTTGGATGCGTATATCATACATAAAGAAAAGTTAAGGGGGCCAAGTAAAATCGTAGAGATAGACGAATCCAAATTTGGAAAAGAAAGTATCATCCTGGATATTTTGTAGAGGGGCAAGAGCTGGTGTGGTGTAGTGTGGTGTGGGTTTGGGTCTGGTGGTGTGGGATAGTTTAGGCCGGGTGCTGTAGTGTGGGTTTGGGTTTGGGTTTGGGTTTGGTGGTGTGGTATAGTTAGGGCCGGATGGTGTAGGTGGGTTTCGGTTTGGTGGTGTCGTATAGTTAGGGCCGAATGGTGTGGTGTGGGTTTCGGTCTGGTGGCGTGATTGGGTTTGGGTCTGGTGGTATGGTGTGGATTTGAGTCTGGTGGTGTGGGATAGTTTGGGCCGGGTGGTGTGGTGTGGGTTTGGGTTTCGTGGTGTGGTATAATTAGTGCCGGATGGTGTGGAGTGGGTTTCGATCTGGTGGTGTGGTATAGTTAGGGCCGGATGGTGTGGCTTGGGTTTCGGTCTGGTGATGTGATTGGGATTGGGTCTGGTGGTATGGTGTGGGTTTGAGTCTGGTGATATGCTGTGGGTTTGAGTCTGGTGGTAATGATGTGGCTTTGGGTCTGGTTGTGTGGGATGATTTGGGCCGGATGGTGTGGGGCGTGTTTGGGTCTGGTGGTGTGGCGTGTGTTTGGGTCTGTTGGTGTGGTATGGGTTTCGGTCTAGTGGTGTGGGATAGTTATGGCCGGATGTTGTGGGGTGGGTTTCGGTCTGGTGGTGTGATTGGGTTTGGGTCTGGTGGTATGGTGTGGATTTGAGTGTGGTGGTAGCGGTGTGGGTTTGGGCCTGGTGGTGTCGGATAGTTTGGGCCGGGTGGTGTGGTGTGGGTTTGGGTTTCGTGGTGTGGTATAATTAGTGCCGGATGGTGTGGAGTGGGTTTCGGTCTGGTGGTGTGGTATAGTTAGGGCGGATGGTGTGGAGTGGGTTTCGGTCTGGTGGTGTGGTATAGTTAGGGCGGATGGTGTGGCGTGGATTTCGGTCTAGTGGTGTGATTAGGATTGGGTCTGGTGGTGTGGGATAGTTTGGGCCGGGTGGTGTGGTGTGGGTTTGAGTTTCGTGGTGTGGTATAATTAGTGCCGGATGGTGTGGGTAGGTTTCGGTCTGGTGGTGTGGTATAGTTAGGGCCGAATGGTGTGGGGTGGGTTTCGGTCTGGTGGTGTGATTGGGTTTGGGTCTGGTGATATGGTGTGGGATGGGTCTGGTGGTGTGGGATAGTTTGGGCCGGGTGGTGTGGTGTGGTTTTGGGTTTCGTGGTGTGGTATAATTAGTGCCGGATGGTGTGGAGTGGGTTTCGGTCTGGTGGTGTGGTATAGTTAGGGCGGATGGTGTGGCGTGGGTTTCGGTCTGGTGGTGTGATTAGGATTGGGTGTGGTGGTATGGTGTGGGTTTGAGTCTGGTGGTAATGGTGTTAATTTGGCTCCGGTGGTGTGGGATGATTTGGGCCGGACGGTGTGGGTGGTGTTTGGGTCTGGTGGTGTGGCGTGTGTTTGGGTCTGTTGGTGTGGTATGGGTTTGGGTCTAGTGGTGTGGGATAGTTTGGGCCAGATGGTTTGGGGTTGGTTTGGGTCTGCTGGTGTGGGATAGTTTAACTTTTCTTTCTGTATGATATACGCATCCAAAACAACCTCGCGACAAAAAGACATAAATATGTTCAGAAGAAATCGTAAGAATACCCTCGTTCGTGTATGAATCATTTTTTCCATATATGGCAATTATTCATTTACAAACGTAAAGAAGCAACTAAACGAACCAAGAATATATATATATATATATATATGCGCACATCTGATAGTCAATGATCTAAATCAGTAAAATAGCAGATAAATTAACACAAAAATTTGCTTAAATTGTCGACTAGTAAATACAGAAAAAATCATAAGAATACGCAAGTTCGTGCATCATTCAATTTTTGCGTGTACGGCAATGATTCGTTTAACCAATGTTTAACTTCAATAATGGACCGCTTCGAAGAAGAATAAGAAGAATTACATGAATATACATCTATTTAAGTTGGTACTGGTTGCTACTAGTCAAATGTCATTTAGAAAGTCATACATTTTAACATCTCAGAAAATGTAAAATTATTGGTAAATTACTCAAAATTATATTAATAATGGAACGTATATTTGTAGAAAAAGGGTAAAAGTTATTATAAATGTATTATAAATTATACTTATGGGATTAAATACATAAGAAGATTTCGTTTGAACGTAACGTAAACACTTTAAAGTAAGACCGTTTTTCTGAAATTGTGACTCTGGTGGGCACGTCTCGCAAAACTTTTATTAAGATAATTTATCACTTTTTAAGTCACCTTTACGGCGCTATAATTTTTTTGCGAAAATCGACCGGGACTTGTCCTCATATTATTCCATTTTTTTTTTTTTTGATTTTATGTTCAATATTTCGAAAAGGTTATAAATATAAATTGTTATAATTTATCCTTTTATATTTTATCTACGAGCTAGACCGGTGCAATTAATTTAAAAAATATATTTCACTAAATTCTCAGTACAGATTTGGCGCACAAAACGTAGGGCGAACCTAAATTCATTCATTTCATTTGGCGAACCTAAATTCATTCATTTCATTTGCGAACCTAAATTTATTCATTTCATTTGCGAACCTAAAGTTAGTTTTTAAATTGATTTAATTTCATTTCATTGTATCATATACAAATTTAGAATTTAAAAATGTCAAACAAACGTCAAGATGACACAGAGAAGGGTGAAATAGAAAGGGCGCTAGAAAAACTAATGTCTTCGTTAATTAAGTTATCATGTGCTATGAATGGTCAGGGCCACAGTCAGAACAAACAAGTAGAGAGTACAAGTAAATCTAATGAGTTAAATGTAAGGTTAGAAAATTTTGAGATCACATATGAAAATGAAAATAGAAGTAAAAACGAATGTAGAAAGAGAAATAGGTTTAAATTAAAAGAATTGGTAACTATTGACGCTTGTTTATCTGAAAATAGGGCATTAAAGGAAGAAAATTCGTTGCAATTAACACATTTGAAAGGTGTCAATGAATCGAACTTTAAGTTATGTCAAAATTTAAATGAATCTACGAGTTTAAATATAGCTTTGTTTGAACAAGTTTATTCAACGTAATGACCGGTTATTGCAAAAGACGCATACCATAAGGAAAGGAAACTTGAAACCGAATCAACAATTCAACAGCAAACTAAATTAATTGATTTCCTTCAAATAAAACTCCAAATGGAAGAATAAAAGAAGAAAACTATAACAGATAAAATATTTGGGAATTCGGAAAAGGAAAATCACTCACCTTTATCTGTTATGCTTAACTTTAAAGATTTAGAGTACCAATTGAATAAAGAAAGAGAACTAACAAAGAGTTTAAGACAAGAGATAGTAAATTTGAAATCGCAATTCTGTTCAGATAATTTGGAAAGAACGAATACCGCAGGAAATATCAAGGATCACATGAGGGTGTTAGAACAAATCACACAATCTCCTGAGAAGAACGATTTATTTCGGCGGAGTTGCATTCAAAGAATACATTACAATATACCGCACAAGTTCGATCCCGGGATATGTACCAAACCAATAATGAGTGCTAATTGCAAAGATCAACTTCCGCTAGGCCCATAGCCAGTCTCTGCAACGAATGCCAAATTGTTGTGCATCCTCAATGTACATCAAATTTACCAAGAACTGATATCGTGAAAGGCATTTGCAATGTAGAGAATACGTATTTATTCATATAAAGTTAATTAAATACATTTCCTATTGAAAACGATTTAAAATTAAATATATTAGTTAAATAAAACAATAAAAAAATAGAATAGTACATTTTAGAGATTGAAGTCGTGTTAAGTAATTACCTTTCTTGTCTATTTTAAGATTGTTTTCTTCTTCAGTACCATTTTATACTTACCAATTGTTAATCTACAATAAGACACTAATTTCTTTTAGTGATTGTCTTCTAGTTTCATTTACATAAATAAAACCTGGATTTCTTAAATGATAGTTAAAATTTTCTGTTACAAGTAACAAAAATTTTTTAAGGGGGCGGTAGTATAATTGTAGTATAATAAATGTTACCAGAGTTAAATATTTTATAAAAGCATGATTTAATGTATAAAATGAATTTTGTTAACATTTTAACACACATTTCCTACAACAATTATGCATTACAAGAATTCACATACATAAATTTACTGGAAATAACGAAGGATATATGGATTCATGGACAACGGAGAAATAAAATAGGGTCGTCCTGGTTTCGAAAAAAATAAAAGTTTGTTTTGTGAACGACGATTGAATTGAAAAATTGAGAAAAGTCAATAAAGAAGTCTGAAATATATTTCCAAAAGGAAAAAAGGGTTTTAAGAAGAAATATTAGTAAGAAGAAAAAGTATTAGTAAGAAAAGAACCTCACCATACAGATAAGGAGGACATACAGGAAGGACCGTCAACGGAAAATACACTTATACTTTCACACACACTAAAATAGGTAAATTTGTTTGATTTTATGTTCAATATTTCGAAAAAGTTATAAATATAAATTGTTATAATGTATGCTTTTATATTTTATCTACGAGCTAGACCGGTACAATTAATTAAAAAAAAATATTTAACTAAATTCTCAGTACAATAAGTTAGCTGAAGCAAATTATAATATGCAGAAGATGAGCGAATAACTGGACGAGGAAATCAAGAAGAAAGAATATTATAAGAACAAATACGAAAATGAGAATATTATTAGTGATAATTTGCGTCAGATTATTACTGAACTTATTAGTAAAATTGAACATAACTGTACATTCATTGTTAGACTGATTCAGTACTGTAAAATATAAAATATGCTCGGACGACAGAAATCACATTAGATAACACTGCCCAACAAATATCTACTTTATAAAATTTTCCAAGAAGATTACTATCATATTCGATGTATTTTAGTGTGCTTATTTAAAAAATGACACTAGTATTTGTGTAACAGCTCTAGTTTTTGAGATTTTTCAAACTACCCGCGTTTGGGGTAACGGTGCATGATAAGTCACTTTCAACTGGTACATTAAGAAAAAACAACAGAAAATTAAAATGGCTACAAAGAGAAGACACTGTTTAAACGATCCAGATAATTTTTGTGTAATTTGTGGTGAATATACCTTTGCGAAGTATCGTAAATCGATCACGGACTTCGTTAAATCTGCGTATTTTAACTACTTTGGTGTGAATATTAGCAATTTACGGAAGCCGTGGGTGCCTAACACTATGTGCCAAAATTGTGTTGTCTCTTTGCGACAATGGTCAGGTGGAAAACGATCTGCTCTTAAGTTCAACACACCCATGATTTGGCGGGAACCTCGTAATCATCATGATGATTGTTATTTTTGTGTGGTAAACACTACGGGCATAAACTCTGCAAACCGGGATAAGTGGTTGTATCCGACGTTGACTTCTGCTCAGAGGCCTCTTACACACTCTGATCAGTCATCAGTGCCAGAACCATCGACATCATCAACATGTTTTGAACCGAAGGAGATGGAAATTGAAGAAGAAAAACATGAATCTGACTCTGATTTCACACCTAGTCCAGAGAAAAGTCCTCAAACATTCAATCAAAGTGAGTTAAATGACCAAGTAAGGGATTTAAATCTATCGAAAGAGCAGTCCGAATTATTGGCATCTCGTCTGAACGAGAAATATCTACTTGCACCAGAAACAAAAATTTCATTCTATCATACTCGTGAAAAAGATTTACTGCCATATTTTTCCTCTGAAGAGAATTTAATTTACTGTAATAATGTTGAAGGTCTTATGCAAAAGATGGGTTTACAAAAATACAAATCAAATGATTGGCGTCTTTTTATTGACAGCAATAAAAGAAGTTTAAAGTGTGTACTGTTACACAATGGAAATCAGTACGGTTCTATACCTGTAGGACATTCAACTTCTATGAAAGAGCAATATGACAATATTTCTTTAGTATTAGAAAAAATAAAATATGATGAACATAGCTGGAAAATTTGTGTAGATTTGAAAATGTTAAATTTCCTCGTAGGACAACGGGCAGGTTATACTAAATACCCGTGTTTCTTATGTTTGTGGGACAGTCGCGATAAAAGCAACCATTGGATTCAAAAGGTGTGGCCACTGAGGAAGTCAGCTATTGTTGGTAAGCAAAATGTAGTAAATCCACCTTTAGTTAATCACAATCGAATTATATTGCCACCACTTCATATAAAAGTTGGTATTATGAAGCAATTTGTTAAAGCCCTTAACAAAGATGGCCAATGTTTTGCTTATATGTCGAAAAAGTTTCCTGGTCTGAGCAAAGGAAAGTTAAAAGCAGGCATTTTCGATGGACCACAAATTAGACAACTGATAAAAGACCCAAATTTTGTCGAATCTATGAACGAACTAGAAAAACGAACCTGGCAATGTTTCGTTTCTGTGATTCAAAATTTTCTTGGAAATCAAAAATCAGAAAACTATTTACAATTAGTTAACGACATGTTGTCTAACTTAAAACATCTAGGGTGTAACATGAGTATTAAATTACATTATTTACATTCTCATTTGGATCGATTTCCTGACAACCTGGGAGATGACAGTGAAGAGCAAGGTGAAAGGTTTCACCAGGATATTCGCACAATGGAAAAACGTTACCAAGGGAGGTGGGACATACATATGATGGCTGACTACTGCTGGAATCATTGTCGGGATCTTATACAGACACCTCATTCAAGAAAGTCTTATAAAAAACATTTTATTCCTCAACGACAATGACTGTTTCAAATAAAGTGAGTAAAACAATCATACTTTTGTAATAATTTTTAACCTACGTGTATATTTAAAACTAGAGCTGCTAGAAAAAAACTAGTGTTATTTTTGTAATCAGCACAGTTAAATTAAGCGAAAACAAATAAAAACACCCTGGAAAATTTTTATGTGTTGACCAGTGTAATTATCCAAACCAAAAATGTAGAACCGGCGCGGCGGTTAATGATAATTCAGGTTGTCGATATCCACATGCGAAACTGAAATCATAATGTTCACACAATAAAACCAATATCAACAGAGTCAGCATCAACAATAATCTAAATATATATAATAAATAACCAAAACAATCAGATGAGCGTCAATTATTGGTGCTGTGCGACAGTTATGTACGAAACTCGGCTGTAGCTGCGAAATCCAATTGAGATTGATACATTATTCAAACGATCTGTAAGTCAAATGCCACATTTGGAGGCATTGTCAATAATGTACAGGAACTGAGTAGAGATTTTACCCCAAGAGACTTCATTATTGTTCAAGCGAGATCAAAGTTCTATAGGAATCTCCATTTATGTACGTATATTAATTGTAAGCGATATCGAGACCTTCTTCAGAAAAACAACTCATACCAATGTAATAAATTGGAATGTACCTTACTGGCGTAGACATTTTGTACTGACTAATTTAATTTATGATTTTAATTGTAAACTGCAAACCAAATTTCTAAAACGACGTACAAAGAAATGTGAAAAACTATTTTATGCTGTATAAATATTCAGTCTGCGTAATAAGTTTATTGACATGGAAATACATTTGAGCCAGGAAAAACCCAATATCTTGTTTGTCAGAGCACTGGCTTTTGGGGGACGAAATTAGTATTTATGGTTTGGGTGGTCAGTTGGTAGTGCTGTCAAGTATATACAGAACGGACTGTACGAAAAATTGTGTGCATAAGATTTATTGTAATCTGTTCCAAGAAACCAGCGAAAGTGCGAACGGTTTCGTTGATTCCACGATTCCGTGTCCTTCGAGGAAACCCGCCACAAGGAACTCCGTCTGCAAGAAACGATTGCACAAATTTCAAACTCCGACTCCGATATGGAAGTGAAATCCATTACGTCCGAATCAACGAGTGATTCTTCGTCACGCGACGACGATGAGTTCGATAACGGCGACTTCATCATTGCAAAGAAACCCCGGCGTCCTCAGAAATCCCCAGCTATAAATTTATATAGAGTAAGCCAGCACCAACTGACGCCAAACGACTATCACGCATTGGTAAGTGATTTAACCTCCCTCAATTACCAATTCCATTCATACACTCTCCCGGAAGCGAAACCAATCAAAATTGTGCTCTGAGGCGTGGACAAATTCCTCTCCGAGGAAGACGTCGTCTTCGGCAGCAGGGATTCGAACCCACCCAATACAAACGCATGGCGAAGGGTCCAAATCGCATTCTGGCCCCCCTTGTTTCCGTCGAATTACCGAAAACCCAGGAATCGGCAAAAATTTACGCAATTAAAAACGTTTGCGGGCTCGAAATTACCGTCGAGTCCAAAAACATCTCTAAGGACTTCGCCATGCAGTGTCATCGCTGCCAATGCGCCGGATAACACCCCTCGTCGGTTTAAAAAAACGGAGGTAGGATTTGGCCACTTGCGCCCTATGCCAAGTCCGTCACCGCCAATTCAAAGGCGAAGAACACGACCCCTACCTCCGTCCAAAAAGCGCCGACCAAGAAAGCAGAAAAGACAGCTAAGTCTGTCTCTGTTGTGGCCGCGCCTCAGCCAGGCCTCTCAAAAGCTCCGGGAATATCCAGCTGCGGTTTTTCCAAAACCATCCCCATCATTTCTTTCTCCGAAAAGGTAAAAAACGTCACTGTCGCCGCTCCGGCGAAAAGCACAAGCAAATCCAAAAAGGGGAAAACCCATGCTCCCTTCTCCCCAAAACACGCCGGTTCTGGGCAAAAGTACCGTTGCATGCGTTACCACCGCAACACCTGCACTCCCAAGGACCGCCTTCTCAAAAACTCCCAGCCGGCAGAGGAAGCGCAAGGTACTTTCTCCCAAATTATCCTGGCATCCAAGGTCAACTGGACTAAAGTGTCTCCCAACTGCTAGCGTGTAAATCGCTAGCACAAGCTGGTGCGGTGGTCGCCAGTAACTTATTAACCACTCTGTCGATCTTTAATGTCTAGACACCAAAGGCTCCCGCAACTTATACAGGCAGCGTTTTGGTACGCAAATGGTCTCACACCACGGAGGGATGAGCTGCTGAAATTCGTTCAGAGATAGCAACTGAACGTAATTCTAGTATGCGAAACTCACCTCCGCCCTTCCAATCGCTTCAGCCTCCCCAACTTCAGCTTCTATCGATCAGACAGGGGACACGATAGGGGCGGTGGCACGACGATTCTCATCAGGTAATCGTTTCGCCACCATGTGAACGTCACTCCACTCCTGCGTCACATTGAAGCAACAAGCGTCACTGTCGAGAAAGCTCCCGGAGTCTTAAAACTCGTCGTGACCTATAACCCCCGGCGTTCGCATTCTTGAAGAGAATCTGGGAGAACTCTTTCAAAATAGGGGAGCCAACGTCGTGGCCGGAGACCTGAATGCGAAACATCCGTCGTGGAACTCGCTCCGCGCTGACACAAACGGCAATCTTCTTCGCCGTTACGCGCACGAGCACGACCTTATAATCGCGGGCCCAGTCGAGCCAACCATCTATCGGGCCAACGGTAGGCCGGACGTTCTGGACATCGCCGTGATGAAGAACGCCACCATGGTATTCGAAATCACTACCCTTAACGAGTTCTTCTCCGACCACAACCCAGTACTTCTTCAACTGGGGGCGGGAGCTGGAGATCCCGACGTCTCGTCCACTTGGACGATCATCTCCTGGCCGGCCTTTACGGTCCGCATTAAGGGTAACTTAGGCTCCATCACGGCAATTGAAAATCCCGAACAGCTCGACTCAGCGGTCACCACTCTCAGCGACAGCATACTGAGTAGTCTTCGGTATGCTTCTAATACCATTTCCGTACGCGACAGGAGAACATTCATCCCCATGATATCCTGGACGTGATACGAGAAAAGAACCGCTGTCGGAGACGATGGTAGCGCACGCTCAGTCCCGCTCACAAAGTCACATACAATAGAATGGCGCAGCAAGTGAAGGAATCCCTCGCCGATTTCCGTGCAAGTCGATGGCATAACTTCATGAAGGATGCTTCAGAATCCTCCAACCAATTTTGGAAAACCGCCAGGATCATCAGAACTAGGGAAACCCCCATGCCACCCCTCCACGCTTCTCAAGGGATGATTTTCACCTTGGAGGACAAGGCCGAAGTCTTCGCAGACTCCCTGGAGTTGCAGTGCAGCCCCAACTACGAGAACGCGGACGTCGACAATATAAGTTGCGTCCACGGTAGGGCAAGGCCTCTGCTCTCCAGGGAGGATAACGGCTTCGTCCGGGTAAACTTCAAGACCATCGTTCTCACCCAAGGACCATATCTTGCGATGTAGGCGGATGACGTGTGCCTCTTCTCCCGTTCGAGAAGTACCGGAATCATTGAAGGTCGTATTCAAGATTCCCTGGAGCGGCTAGGTTCGTGGTACGACGAATGGAGAATCGCAATCAATCCGGGGAAAGCACGGCGGTCCTCTTCTCGCGGACTGGTCGTCGTCGGCGGGTGCACGGACCGCCGACAGAACTTACCGTCTGTTATCATAAAAACATACACTGCATCGGAGCAAGATTTTAACGTGGGATTGAGACGTTATTTGCGGATGGGTGGGTTCGATTTTTGTATATACCATTGCTAATCCCTCGTTAATACCCCTTTCAATTTGTACATAATTTCATCCACCAGTTCCCTAGTAATTTCGAATTGTACAGTACGACTGCTATCGGCCAAATGCCGACTCGGCAGTCATAGCAGTCGTACTTCTAGATTCAGGCACACGCCACCAAACACCGCTCACCGTGAATTTTCATCGATAGCAATTGTTTATTTCTGCCTATATAAACCCGGCGCTTGTGAGTCTGCTTTAAATTAGTATTTATGCTATTAGTTTAAATTTAAGTTATTATTTTTACCGATATTTTTGCTAAAATAAGCCGGGAAAGCCATGGCTTCCCTGCCAGTTATTAATGAGTGCGAGTTAACAGATAGTGACGATGAACTCCTCGACGTGGAAAGTGACCTAATTGACACGGAGAGCGAGAACGAAAGTCTTTGAAGAAAACAACAGCGCAAACCAAGAGCCGACCGCGTCAACCTCGCTCAGTTTTTCCGCGATGTCTGACGATGAGTTAGAGCTCCTCGTCAAGAGATTAGCGATGCAGAAGAAGACTCTAAACGTCGTGACTAAGGGTATCCCGACCGACATCGACCTCAACGTCGTAGCGTCAGAGCTCGAACATCAAGGATTCAGTGCCGAGGGCGTCGCCCGTATGCGCCACTACTGCACAAAGAACCCCATACCCCTGATAATGGTAAAATTACCGTCTATCCAGAAAGACATCTTCCAAGCCCGGCCTAGGACAATGTTTCCGGTACCAGCGGTACGGGCACGCTCAATCCCGCTGCCCGGCTCCTCTGAGGTGGAGAACACCGTGCTGCTGATTGCACCCGCGACAAGGAAGCCAAGCCTTCTTGTGCGAACTGCGGTGGCGAGCATACCGCAAACTACTGGGGATGTCCCCGGCTTCCTCGCCGACTGCCCAAATATCTTCGTTCCAACCCTCCGGTCGCCTCTTCGACCGGAGATCCTGACCCAGCGGCTACCTCGTCGCAACCTCCAGCGTCTTCTTCAGCGCAACCACCGATCTGCCCGACCCAATTCCATACTTCGTATGCCGCGGTAGCCTCTGGCAACTCAAAAGGGTCCAAACCCTCCCGAAAGACCGCGAAATCCCAAAATTTGAAAACGAGGGTCCAGCTTCCACAGTCGGACTTCAACGCAGCCGTCCTCGCACTTCAGGAGCTGCTCGGCCAATTTGCAGTGGCCGTCAAGCACTTGAAGATGGCGATGTCCAGCAACTTGCCATCGCAGCGATTAGACACACGAGGATCCACCCGGTGCTATATTTTTATTATTTATGTATAACATTTTATTTCGCTAACCATGTGACGTTCTCTTTCAGGAATTTTTTTCCGTTTTCTATCAACCTTCAGTTGATGGAAAATAAGCAAAATTAATTTTAGTCGTGATAAAAAGTTGAGCAGCTCCAGGCAGTTCCACCGACGTCCACCGTGTCCACGCCAGACACCGCCGTCCTTTTGACGTCACCCGTCCCCATGCCGACCGTCGCCACCACTCCACCGATGACAATCGCCCCCACGCCGGAGGCCGCCGCCGTCTCCTAGGAACCGACCGCTGCCACATCGACTACGTCGACCGCCACGATCGCCTCCATATCTTCCGCCGTACCGTACCAGCTGGTGGAGGAAATCATCGCCCGGCTATAAGTTACGTGCGCCGCCAGCGAGACCAAGCCTCCGCGGATTTTCACCGGGCACCTCGCCGAAGATCCAGAGGTGCTTCTGCGCGGGTTAGTGGTCTATCTCAATGGTAGAACGTTCGAAATTCCCGAGGACGTCGACGACACCGTCCGCCCGCTCCTATCTAATGACGCCTTGAAGTGGTACAAACGTCACGAGAACAGCTTTGCCAACTTGACGGATTTCCAACGGCGATTCAGGACGGAGTTCCTGAGCACGAAGCGCCGCCAGCAACTGAAAGAGGCCACCGAGATGCGACAGACGCCCGACGAACCCCCGGGCGCCTTCATCAACCGTCTGCAACAGCTATGCCTGCGGTTGGGCCCATACTGGTCGGAGGAAAAACTGGTCAGGCACATCGTCAAGCAAATGACGAGTAAGTACTGCATCCAACTCACGTAAGCATCCCCGACGTCTTCGAGCAACTCAGCCCAGACAGCAGAAGGCCGCCGTCAATGAGCGGGCGAAGAAAAACAACGCCGAGGACAAGTGGACGGTCTTTACGAAGACCTTAACCGAATTCGGGTGGCTGTTCGAAGAAAGCTCCACAACGATCACCACGGCGACCACGAAGCACACCATAAGACTCCGCGACGAGACATCCATCAATGCTCCACGGTACCGCTATTCTCACGGAAAGAAGCGAATCATCACCAAATAAGTTGAAGCCATGCTCGCTGCCGACGTGATCCGCCCCAGTGACAGCAGCTACAGCTCACCAGTCGTTTTCGTAGATTACCGGCGGTTGAACGAACGTGCGCACGACGGGGTCAGCCTGCTGCCGTCTATTCAGGAGTCTCTACGCGATCTAGGTACCGCCAAAATTTTTTACAACCCTGGACCTGAGGAACGGGTATTGGCAAATGCCGCTCGACGAGGATTCCAAGCCGATGACGGCCTTTCGACTCCGGATGGAGCCGCCTACGAGTT
Organism: Chrysina gloriosa; assembly: GCA_038088585.1. Taxonomy (NCBI): domain Eukaryota; kingdom Metazoa; phylum Arthropoda; class Insecta; order Coleoptera; family Scarabaeidae; genus Chrysina; species Chrysina gloriosa. The sequence continues at coordinate 35,560,324 of CM076089.1, forward strand.
TAATGTCATGCCGTTCGGGTTGAAAGGAGCCCCCACAACGTTGCAAATGCTCATGGTCCAGGATGTCTTGGTCGGATACCTACGTATGTTCGCTATCGCCTACTTAGACGATATAATTGTCTACTCCAACGGCCTGAACGAACACCGAAGGCATCTACGGCTCGTGTTCGAGCGATTGCTCCAGCACGGTCTCCGACTCAACCTCAACAAATGCCGGTTCGCCGCTGCCGAGTTGGAATACCTGGGTCAGGTGGTCACGTCGGACCCACCAGGAAAGGACTCCGGAGTTTCCTAGGGGTGGTCAACTGGCTGCGCGAATACCACCCGGACGCATCTACAACTGTCGCCCCGCTGACGGACCTCCTCTCTACCAAGCAGCCGTTCAAGTGGAACTCCGCCGCCGCCCAGGCGTTCCAGGACATTAAGCAAAAGGCCTCCCAACCGCTGTCGCTACATCGGCCGAACTTGAAGCGGCCGTTCGTATCCCAGACAGACGCTAGTGCCGTGGGAGCCTCCGCCGTACTGTACCAGGAATCGGACCAAAGGAACAGAGTCATCAGCTACTCCAGAGTGCGTTTCAATCAGACCGAACTTAGATACCATGTCAACGAGCAGGGGTGTTCTCGCCGTCGTTTGGACCATTAAGAGATACCGGGCCTACCTGGAGGAAAGACCATTCATCCTCAGGACGGGCAACAAGGCCCTCATCTGGCTCCGGCAATTCAAGGAGACCCGGTCGAAGCTCATGCGTTGGTCCTTGTTACTACAGGAATTTTCATATACCATCTAGGAATCCAGGAGAGGAGACCATCCCGAAGGATTTGGACGACGTCGAGGGATTGCTGCCACAGGGCACCCGCCCGACGTCAGAAGCCGTAGCCCCGCATCGGATCCTGGCGAACTTGGAAGACGAGCCTTTGCTCCACCAACTCCAGGACGTCCAGCAGGGAGACGAGCAGCTGGCCCACTACTTCCGAGACGCCGCCGCAGGTGAACCACGCGGAGTCACTGTACATCAGGCAGTACGGACTGCTGCGACGCCGAATGGAGGACCGATTCCCGATCGTCACACCATGGGAGATGACACGGCAGATCAATTATCGCTACCACGACCATCACACCGCCGGCCATCCAAGGAACGAAGAAACCATACGCGCCGTCAGGAAACGCTTCTACTGGCCGACCCTCGTCCCGGAAGTCACCGACCACCGCATCTGCAACACCTTTAAACGAGGCGCCCACCAGGCCAAGGCATCACTACGACCACACGCACCGGCAAGGCCATCTGAGGTCATCTCCGTGGACGTCATCGCCCCCTAACCACCTCGAGGAACGGCAACCGCTTAGGGATCGTCACCCAGGACCTCTTCTCCCGCTAGGCTGAAGTCGGCGCAGTCACCAGCGCCAGCGCAGAGGTGACCATTGACTTCTTAGAGGCTATTTTGCAGCGATTCGGCTACCCTATGGCCATCCTCATCGACAACGGCCCCAGTACACATCGCGTGGGATGCAGCCCTCCGAAGATGCTAGTCGATCCACTGGACCACGCCGATCTATCATCCGCAGGCCAATCCAGTGGAAAGGAGGAACCAAGAGCTGAAGAAGGGCCTTCGGATCCAGCTCGGAAGGTTGGAATCGTCGCCTTCAACCTCAGATGCCGCCAGAACGCTGCCACCGGCTACTCCCCTGTCCATGCCCTGTAGAGTCCCAGTTCGAATACTTCGCCACCATCGTAGACGGACTCGACGTAGATCTCATTTTGGGACTTCCCTGGCTTCAACAACCGGCAGGTGTTATTGATATCCCCATAGGGTGGAAGAGCGGTTCCCGATCGCCACGCCACGGGAGATGAGACGGCAGGTTATCTACCGCTACCATGACCATCACCCCGCCGCCCATCCAGGAATCGAAAAGACCATCCGCGCTATCCCAACCACGTACGCAGCTGTCGGATCTGCAACGCTTTCAAACGAGGCGCCCACCAGGCCAGGGCACCACTACGATCACACGTACCGGCGAGGCCATTTGAGGTCATCGAGGGATCCCCAGGAATGGCAACCGTTTTGGGATCATCGCCCAGCCCGTCTCCCGCTGAATTGAAGTCGGCGCCATCACCAGCGCCAGCGCACCATCGACCTCCTAGAGTCCATCTTCAAACCGTTCGGTTATCCGATGGTCATCCTAACCGATAACGGCCCACAGATCACTTCCATCGCATGGGATGCAGCCCTCCGGAAATGGCAGTTGAAGGTTGGGATCGTCGCCTTCGACCTTAGATGCCGGTAGAACTCTGCCACTGGTTACTCCTCCGCCCATGCCCTATTGGGATACGAGCTACAACGACCAGGAGAGTGAGGTACCGCGAAAGGATGTAAGCCCGACCAGATGTCACATGCCAGTACAACTGCAGTCAGGAGACCTCGTCATGGTCAGAATCCTGGACAAACCCGCCGAGCGACCCCACGGCCCAATGTGGGCAGGCCCCTATCCCGTCATCCAGAACGCCCGATCCACCGCCGTCTGGATGGAGCGATCAGGAGCGCAACGCGCCAAGTATCACCTGGACTAAGATCGACCGGCCAGGAGAGCACCAGACCCGCTCGTTTCACCAGCGCTCGGATAGGCCGTCCCACCAACTTCAGGCATCACCACCACTCCAGCATCGAGGAGGATTTCCGCTCCTACTCCAGTAGCCAGCCGGACCGAAGAGAGAAGGCCCCAACCTGGCCTACCGCACATAACGCCTCCCCGGAGGGCCGAACGATGTTACCCGGAACATGTACGATCAACCATCCCAAAGTTTACCACGGGATGTAGGCGTTATTTGCGAATGGGCAAGTTTAATATGTTGTATCTATTTATCCTACATCCTAATCTATGTATGCGCCCATGCGTAACCATCAATTTTTTCTGAGGCTTCTGAAGACTTGAGCGCCGATCGGACTATCCGTAGTTAACCGATCCGCAATACAGCCGGCCCGTTGCGAAGCACGGTCTATACCGCGGGATCTTCGTTATTTTATTGTTTTATTTCGTTGTTGTAGTTTACTATTGTGCTTTATTGTTGTTTATCTTTTGTATCTACCGTTCCAGCATCTAACCGTTTGTTTCAGGTTCCTTACTTGTTTGTTGTCTCCGTATTTACTTTTTAACCCGTTTATTTCTATTATTTATTTGTGTGATTCTGCAATAAACTGTTAACCGTTTCAACGTGTGCTTTCGTCTCCGGACGGCCAAAGAGGTCGTCTATCTTGAGCAATTGTCGCCGCCGCCCATCTCGTGCATAGTTGATATTGTTGCCGGGGGCGAGCTGAGTTAGCCGTTCCAACCCGATTTCACCATCCGATAGACCCGCTGGGTAACACGTCCAGGGGGACGTCCCAGATCTACTGCCATCCCTTCGCGCCCACTAGGGACATCTCCTCGCCGGAAGGATACATAGTGTACTGAGAATTTAGTTAAATTTCTTTAAGAAAATTGCACCGGTCTAGCTCGTAAATAATGATATAAAAACTTAAATTGTAGCAAATTATATTTATAAATTTTTGGAAATATTGAACATAAAATCGAAATATTTACCTATTTAGTGTGTGTAAATGTATAAGTGGAATTTCTTTTCGGGCTGACGGTTCTTCCTGTATCTCCTCTCTTCACTTCTTTTCTCGACCCAGCTTTATGGATTCTTCCCTTTTATCAATTCTTTCTTCTTCTGTATGGTGAGGTACTTTTTCTTACTAATACTTCTTCTTAAAACTTTCTTTTTAAATATATTTTTAGGCGTATTTATTGACTTTTCTATATTGTCAATTCATTCGTCGTTAACCAAACAAACTTTTATTTCTTCTCGAAACCAGAACCACACTGCTGTCTTTCTACGTTGTCCCCGAAACGAAACTTTAATTCACCTTGACTTCAGTTCATCCAAATATATTGCTGTTATAGAAACCTGTACTGCATGTCGATGTATCCTTGGTTATTTCTAGTAAATTTATATAATTCTTGTAATGTAAAATGTTGTATGTAATGTGTTTTGAATGTTAACGTTTTTTATTAAATTTTAATTTAATTTAATTTAATTTTATTAAATATTTAACAATTTTTATTTCTGGTGACATTTGTGTCTCCCACTAAACGTCTCTGGCTGGAGTTAAAATAGGGAGATAACACCCGTAGGATAATAAAATGCTCCAAAAGTGGTGGGCGTGGTGTCGAAAAGGTATAAATAGAACCCCAACACTAGACTAGATGTCAAATGTAGTGATTTTGATAACTTGAATTATAATAAATGATGAATTTTCTAATGGTAATTAACCATTCGTGTATTATTACACTACAATAGTCACCATAGTCGATGATAACAAGCCCCACATGAGCTGAAGGTCGATCGAGTAGCTGGATGTTTCGGTGGTGAGGTAAAGCATAGTCCCTGTGCTTTGGTTTTGCATACTTTTGTTTACTACGAATACATACAATAGTAGAACGCTTCAAATTCATACTTAATTATTTCGGTATATTTCATTTTTAATAATTTTTAACACTTATACATTTTCAATTATTTTATTTACTTAATTACTTCGGTTTACTCCTTAGTCTCCTTCTCGAGAGGCTTTATAAAAAAACAAGATGAGCTTTAAATTTACAAATTTTATAAATAATATATTTTTTGTCCTTACTTAACTTTACAATTTAAATTTTACACTCTTGCTTTTTCAATTTAGATAAATTTTGCACATTTCGTCGATTTTTAAGACTTTTGTCCCTACTGCGTTTGGGTTGGTATCTCTTTCGGGCGATCAAAGTCCATCCGTCAACCTATTTTGACACCAATTGCTCCGGAAACTCTTCATTCGTGGTCGTGACCGCACGATGAAAAGGTGTTTTGTCCGGGTTTACTTGTCGCCCCGTTTTTAATTTTGACACCTGTAATTTTAATATTTTTATCTTTTGACATCCGGTTCGCACGTGCTGCATCATGAGATTTAAGAATCGCTTTTTGATATGATTACTTGGTCCACTTGTTTTGCACGGATCTTTCGAATTGTTCATTTTTTGTAAGTACTTTTTCCTTTCTTATTGCAAAGAATTAACAACTAATGTACTTTTATTGGCTTCAGTTGATGAAACATACTATTAGATGCGAAATATCGGTATAAAAATAAATTTGAACATACTACTATTGAATGAATGATTGCTGAATTCCCCTATAACCCCCATTTCACAAATAAATACATATATCATCGACGACATCTAACAATTTCACGGTCTTCTATTTCTGCTTCAGCTGTTTTTAGAACTTCTACGACAGCACGTTAGCAATTTCGTTGTAATTTGCCATTTCTTCTTTATTACCCTTCTTAGAATACGCAAACGATTTAAGCGAAAATTCGATTGGTGTTTATCGCTCGAAGTAAGTCGGAGTTAAAATTGACCATGTCCACGTCCATCCTTAATTTTCAAGACGACGAGACCCCCTGTTTTTCGTCTTGTGGACATTCCCTAGGGTTCAACGGATTATACAATAACCCCGCTAAACGGAAAAATTCCACAGTTCGATCTAATTTCAACTCGGCACATCTATTGTCAAACATGTACCAAGCCAAATTTCCCGGAATATGGGATTTTCTTCGTCCGCTAGAACTTATTGTATCTTTGGCAGCCCGCCACGAGGACTCGATTGCATTGGTAAGATTATCTGTATCGGGATCTTTAAAAGTCAAAGAATGATTCACCTTCAGATGCTCATACCCGTGCAATGGGAGGCATTCATAGGCGTTCCAATAATCACGGATGACCGTTGTTCCCAATTCAATCCATTCACGGATAATCCGAATGAACGTGTCAGCAGCCCTGCAAATAAAAGAAAAATTGTTAACACAATTATGGTTTCACATACAAAATATATTAAAGTATTCAACGCGGTCTGATCTGGCCACAATCACTCCGCTCCACGCCACCCGATTCAAAACCATCCCACATTATCCGGCCCAAGCCATCCTACACCATCCGACCCAAACCAACGCAGTCCGGCCCAAACCATCCCACACCATTCGGCTCAAAACAACCGACCTGAACCCATCCCACACCATCCGGCCCATAACCACCCCACACCATACGGCTCAAACCGCCCCACACCACCCGACCCAAACTAAGACAGCCCGGCCCAAACCACCCCGGATCATCCGACCTTAAGAACCCCACACCACCCGACCCAAACCAACACAGCCCGACCCAAACCTCCCCATACCATCCGGCCTCAACCACCCGACCCAAAACCAGCCCACACCACCCGGCTCAAACCAACACAGGCCGGCCCAAACCAGTAGGCCCTAACCAATCGCACACCATCAGGGCCAAAACCACCCGACCCAAACCAACACAGCCCGGCCCAAACCACCCCACACCATCACCGCTTCCCTTCCGCCCTTAATTTCAGTGGGGATCCACAACGAGGGCACATGTAGCTACCCTCGTTGGGGATTAATCCCCATTGCATTAGTTGGCGACCCATTTCAATTTTATCTGAATTACATAATTTGTATAAATCAATTAAATTGATTTGGGCCATTGTAAACGCAATGACAATGATAATAAGAATAAACAAAACTGCACTTTTATTAAAGTTGCTACTGATTGCTACCATTCGTCTATATCTACGATTTTACTTGAACTTCCTAATTTTTCTCTATGTATGATATACGTATCCAAAACAACCTCCCGAAAAAGACAAATATGAACAGAAAAATTCATAAGAATACGCAAGTTCGTGCATCAATCAATTTTTCCGTATATGGCAATTTAACCAACGTTTAACTTGAATAATAGATCGCTTCGATGAAGAATAAGAAGTATTATATAAATACATCTATTTAAGTTGGTACTGGTTCCTAGCAGTCAAATGTCATTTAGAAAGTCATACATTTTAACATCTCAGAAAAAGTGAAAATGTTGGTAAATTACTGAAAATTATATTAATATTTGAACGTATATTTGTAGAAAAAGGATGAAAGTTATTATAAATGTATTACAAATTGTATTTATCTGATTAAATACATAAGAAAACTCCATCTGAATGTAACGTAAACACTTCAAGGTAAGACCGTTTCTCTTAAATTGTGACTCTGGGAAGCATCTCTCACAAAACTTTTATTTAGATAATTTATCACCCTTTAGGTCACCTTTACGTTGCTATAATTTTGTTTGCGAACATCGAAGGTGTCTCGTCCTCATATTAAGCCTTATTTAATTAATTTAGCTTTAATAAGTCGCGGATTCGTTTTCGCTTAAAAAAGGGTTGTCGTACTTTTGCTATCTTATATTTAACGATTCAGTTAGATATTTGTTGAACGAAGTTTACGAATTTGTTGAAGTCCTTATCGGTCACGTTTCCGACTTTTCCTTTTATTATTACCATTTTATCAAAAGTTTTTGTTTGCAACATGACTGCTGCAATACTTTACGGCTTGTCTTGTGAAAGTTACTACAACATACAACTGTCTTTCTTCTGAAATTGACGTGACCCAAGTCTCTAAATTTGCATCCGTCTTGATCACATAATTATTATGGAACAATTCGCGAACTTCTTCTTGTGTTCGAGATGTGTTTCCCAAACCAATCATCAGTAAAACTTACATTCTTTCGGTTTCACTTGAACGTGCTATTTTTAGTATTTTGTTAATTTATCAATTTATGAAAGAATCAATAATACAATTTGTGTTGAAATTTATCTCTATTCTAAGAAAAAAGAAAATTAAATACGACACGATTTTGACAATCAAACGGGTAAAAACTGAATTTTTAAGAAATTTTGGACCTTATTGGAAATAAACTTCTTTCTTTAAAACCGTAGATTTTAAATAAAAAATTACAACTGAATGTAATTGAAAATTTTGAGAACACACAAAATTTTTTTCTTAAAAATTTTGTTATGTGATCTATCTCAGAAATAATCGTTCTCTATCTAGATCTAAATCGGGGTTACTATTGGAAAAAAATGTAACTTAATAAAATACATTTTTTTAAATTTGCGTATTTGAAAATTAAAATTGACGTGGTCGATCATTTTTTTTTTTTGATTTTATTCCAAGTTTTTTTATCGAATGCTGGTTATATGTTAACTAAGGATGACAGCTGCGCCTGTACCATTCAGACAAAATATGGCTTAACTCTTAAATACTAACGTATTCTAACGTCTTAAAAACGGAGTAATGGCGTGTTAGAACTTAAAACGCCCTGACCCTTTTCTTTCGTCAATCATCCATCGCTGTACTTTTTAATAAGGATACTATTGGATGCCATCTACAACTTTGTCAGTACATTTAAATGTATTGGAGAGTTATTTTATTTGGAAGTCAGTTAATCGTCTTTGAAACGTCGCATAATAGTAATAGTTGCGCTATTTTTGTTAATGATGAAAATTTACCGAAACAAAGAGTGGAACGGTTAGAAACACGAAAAATATGCTATACTTGCCTCTCTAAAAAGAAAAGACAAAAAGTTTGTTGAGGTGCATAGTGTTATTTTAGTTATGCCGATAAAGCAGATACCATTTTTTCTGTTTTCGAGGTTTTGACGCAGGTGCAGCTCCGCTATTTGTTTTAAGCTATGTATGTTCATATCATTCATGTATGAATAGCATCCATGTATCAGTATCAGTATTAAGAGCATCGTAATACAGTGTAAAATATTGTTATCAAGGTGTTTTATTTTACAACAGCAAACACAACAAAAAAATACAGTCCACTTACAACAAAGTTCACGTTTGCTGCAATTACCAGAAACCAATTTGTTTGGAATGTTCAAAGAAAATATGTAATGAGTGCGTCGAAAATATGTAAGCTGTATATGCTGTAAATTTTAAAATAACATTCATCAGCGGCGGCTTGTGATACCGTACATTCGGAGCTGCTGCGAAGATAATAATAGTTCGTATATGCTCGTGTATCGACGGCAATTGCATGTTGGTAAATGCCAGCGATATATGATTATATACAAACGACTGCTATCTTCGCTGCAGCTCCGAACATACGGTATTACAAGCCGCTGCTGGCAAACTTTCTTTGTTTCTGCTAGCTTATTTACTATTAAACGCTAGCATAAAAACATTGTCCTGTAAAATCATTTATACCAAAAAAAAAAATGTTTTTAAACTCTTTATGCAAAATGTAATAAATGTATTTTAGGTCAGACAATTATATTTTATTTTTTATTAAAAGATCCAGGCTCATTTAGTGTCAAATTTATATTTATATCCACACAAAATACTTTGTATGTGATGTATTAAATTTAATTTGTTTAAAGTTTAAAATTGATTAATAAAAAGAGGCACACGTTAGTATACTCGGTTTGAAAACTGATGGCACTTGAGATGCCCGAGGTGTGGCTTACATGTAATACTATTCGAACTAAAAATATCGACATTAAAATCACTATGGTAACGACTGGTAAACATTGGGGTTAGCAGTGCAAAGAAACGCAAGTAAAAAGCGTTTTAAAAAAGTATGTTTGTTGTGTAAATTTTCAAATATTGTAAAACTAAATTTATGTGAATATGTATTTCTTAAAATGAATCAGTCGCCTATAACCTTTAATATGTAATACTGTAAGTATACTGTAATTAAAGTTGTATATTTATAGATTAATTATATATCTACTTTCACCTGATTAACTTCTCTGGAATGAAATATTCTCGACAATGTATTATACGTATACTTAATGATATTGAAATCTTTAATGAATATATGCAATAAAATGTCACAAATAACGAATAAAATGCAAGGAACCGAAAAATATGTATATTTGCTTTTATTAAACATTCCCCTCTGAGGAATAATCCAGAAAGGAGTCACTATCACTATCATTTTTACAATAGTAATAAATTCCTCTGTCCATTTTGTAGGCTCTCGCAGAGGTTCGACATCTTCACCTTTAAATAAAGAGCACTATTTATCTATAATTTGTTCGTTAAGTTTGTAAGTTGAGCAATAATAATAATAGTGGCTTGACACCCCTCGGGGGCTTGTGCCGCTTCTTCTGTGAAGCTTCCTAGATCCATTGGCCGGGGTGGATCAATCCCCACTTCTCAGAGTTTCGACTCGCCTGCTAATATTTTGCCACAGACTTCTGTCCGCCGTCTTTCGCTGCCAGTTCTTTATCCCAGCCCGTTTTAGATCCCCTTCCACTTCCTGTAGCCATCTCGATCTTGGTCTTCCTCTTCTTTTTCTACCACCTGGCTCCCATTGTAATACAAAGAATATCGTCGAGGATTCTCCCGCTCTCCATACATGTCCTATCCATTTTACCGTTTGCTCCTTGATCCTATTTACAATATCCATACCTTCCATTTCCCGTGCTGTTTCATGATTCATTTTTACTCTGTACTCGTTTTCATCAATCTTCACTGGTCCTAGTATTGTTCTTAGTATTTTTCTTTCAGCTATTAGCAGTCGATCTTCCTTTCGTAAATCCACATTGATATTGTTCTATAATGGTTTTATTCTGATTTACCAGTCTTTTTTGTATTAATGTGGATAGTATTTTATACGCCGTACTTAGTAGTGTAATTCCCCTGTAGTTATTACATAATTGTTGGTTTCCTTTTTTATAAATCGTTACAATTTGTCCATTCTCCCAATCTTCCGGTATCTTTTCTTCTCTCCATATTTTTAATATTAGTAAATGCAAGCCGTTTTGTAGTTCATCGCCTCCATACTTCAATAGTTCCATATTTATTTCGTCTTTTCCCGGTGCTTTTCCATTCCGGCTATTTTTTATAATTAATTTAATGTCTTCTAGAGTTGGTTCAGGTATTGCTGTTTCTTCTAAAGCATGTTCCATTTCCTCTTCTATTTCTTCTACGTTGCCTTCACATGTAGTTAATAGTGTCTTAAAGTGTTCCTGGCGTTCTGCATTATACCACTTTTTTCGGTTCCCTTTTTGGTTCTACCAATTTCTTCTTCTGCTGCCTTATTTATATAATTTTTAATTTTGTTCCACTCTGTCTGTATCTCAGTGTCTTCCTCAACATTGTCTAGTATTTGTATTTCGACATTTGATTCAAATGCTTTTCTTTTGCCTGTATCGTTTAGTTTCCCTATATACCATTTTTTATGCTCTGGATCTTCGCTACCTTCTTTATTTTTTTGTCGCAACGTTCCGGTTACCATATAATGATCGGAATCTGCACAGGCTCCTCTAAATGTACGTACATCTTTTATTAAAGATTGTCTTCTTTTTGTAATTAAAATATGATCTATTTGTGTACAGGTTCTCTTGTTTGGTGATATCCAGGTTATCTTGTGATGCTTTGGGTGTTTATGTTTTGTGCTGCTTAGGACCATATCTGTTCTCATTGCTAAGTTACATAGCCTTGGACCGTTGTCGTTCGTTTTCTCATGTATGCTGTGTCTACCCGCTACTTCTTTTAAGTAGTCTTCTTTCCCTATTTGGGCGTTGAAATCTCCTAAAACTATTAAAGTATCTTCTTTAGGTACCCTTTCTAGTTGCTCTTCAACCTGCTCATACAGTGTCTCTTTTTCGCCTTCTGTTGCATTTTCAGTTGGTGCATATATGTTTAGAAATGATAAATTAAAAGGTTTTGCTTCGATTCTCAGGTACACAATTCTTTCATTTATCGCTTTAAAGTCTATAACACTGTTTTTCAATTTCTTCATGATTAGAAATGCCACTCCGTATTGTCCTTGTTTCTTACCCCTCTGAGTAATATATCCCAAAATTCTCTTTACATATGTCCTCTTTTCCCTCCCATCTAATTTCCTGAATTGCAGCTACATCTATTCTATATCTTTCTAGTTCTGACTTTACTTCGTATGGTTTACCAGGTGAAAGTTCTGATATTCCAGGTACTAATTCTCATTTCTCTATGTCTCCTTCTTTTCTTATCACTCATTGATTTTCTAATTTTACCTTTATTGTTTGTTCTTCTTACAGTAACCAGTATCTCATGTCCATTTCCACGCCTAGTCGTTTTCAATGTTGTTGGAGTAGCCCGACTTTTTACAACTGATAGTTTTTTGTCTTGGCTGCTTTTGCTGTCTTTTTCTCCAAACCATCCTCCTCGTCATTCCATATCATTTCCTGTCCGTTAACTATTATTTTCAAAAAACCTATTTTTACTATGGCTCCTTTTTGTCTTTTCTGTTTTGCAATTGTCCTTAGATTCTTTTGTATTTCTCTTTCTCGGTGTGTCATGTCGCTATCTATATAAATGTTTTTGCCTTTTAATTTATTTTTGTTTTTAAGTATCTTTAGTTTTTCTTCAAAATGGTCCATCTTAATTAAGTATATTTTTTGGGAGACTTGTCTAGCTTCGTTTATTTGTGTTTCTACTCCTAGCTCGCCTTTTATCCGTTTTTCTAAGAATTCTTTTGTTTCTGCGTTTTTTCTTTCATATCGATGCCCGATATTACTAAATTGTTTTTACGTTTCTCCTTTTCCAAATCGTCTACCCTTTTACTCATTTCTTTCATCCGGTTTTCTAGGTTATTATATTTTTTTCCCATTATTTGTGTTTTGAATTTGTTCTCTAAGGGATCTCATTTCGTTGTTATTTTCTTCCATTTTTGTTTTCATTTCCCTTTGTTCATTTTTACTTCTTTTAACTCCTCCAACATTTCTCTGCATATGTTCATTAAATCCTGATTTTCCCCATTTCCAGGTTTAGACGGTGTTCTTGCTATTTTTTACTCTTTCTAAATATTTCTGAGCTTTCCCTTCCTTTCCTTTTCGTGCCTGAGCTATATTGATTCTTCCGAATCAGACATATTTTAATTTATTATGTAAAGTATTGAGTACGTGTCTAACTATATCGTTTACGTTTTTCACAATTTTTCATCAGTCCTCCTCTGTCCTCTCGGCTGTCCGTTATCGCACGCGATAAGATTCCCGCCCCGGTCAACCCGTCGTAAGCAAGATACCTTCTCATGCAATAACTTCAATATATGATAGGTTATATTTGTATTTACTTACTTTTAACTCCGTCTTTTACACTTTTCAGGTATTTATATGTATAGCTTTGACTACCTAGCCGCACTTATTTGTATATACTAAGATTTTGCACTATTTAAATCGTATTTTTTAGCACTTTATTTACTTTATTTTACAGAACGATAAATCGCATGATTCTTCACTCGTGTAAGTTGAGTATAAAATCCAAAAAGCTTTGAAAAATGCTAATTTTATTAACTGTGACAAACAAACGGAGGAAACCGTACATAATCCAAACTATTTCTCCCTCTCTCCCATTTGATATTTCCTACTCTCTTTAATTCTCAAATTCGACATCTGAGTAAGTGCCCTCAGTTCTGAAACCGACTCTATCTATATATGTCATAAAACTGATGTTGACTTGAGGCTCCACTGGACTAAAGTACTGGTCGCCTGCAAACAACTGATGGCAGCTGGCAATCATTTCAATCACATCAGCAGGGTAAATGTATGTGTAAAAGCAACCGTAATCAAATTTCCATAATGATAATAGGGGCATTGCAGTCGATCCGGTAGGTACAACATCAGATAGTGAAATTTTAACGCAGGCAACGATTCAGACGGAAAATTGCAAAACGCAGGAAATTGTTTGAACGCTTGAATATTATTCTGTGTACGACTGCATTATAAACAAGTTACGAAGTACGAAGGTTTCCCCTGTAGGTTTTACGATATCAATGTCATTAGTGAGGGAAGATTAGGTTTAACTCACGAATGTAATATGTGCGGACTGGAAGGTAATTTTAATACAGAGAAAAATGACGATTGTAAAATCAAGTGGTGATTGGGGCGACTGCTACAGGCACGGGCAGTTTTCGGAATTATGTGCCCCCTTAGATATGCCATGTATGACAGAAAACTTATATACGTGTGCAAGACAACATATTGAATGACAGAGCAATTAGCTTTTGATGAAATGAGGGAAGGTCTTATAAAACTAATTATAATGCAGTGTCGGGTGTTGCTTGTATTATTAGAGCTAGGACAGGAAACATTTAAAACTTAGGTGTTAAAAATAAGTTACGTATTGCATGCAGTAAATAGGAAAATTGAAAAATCCAGCACCTTGTCATAACTGTTTTAAAAATTGGAATCGCACTTCAACTTCTATGGTGGCAGATACCATTGTGGAAGGTTGTCGGAAATCGGTAGAGATGCATAGTTTAATATAAGATGAAATAATGGGAGTGGCGATAGTAGCGTATATAAGAATATTCGCGGTTTGAAACCATATGTACCCAACAGTTTTAATCAAAAGATTGAATGCCGAACCCATGTTTTGCGAAATTATTGCAATAAAATCAGAAATATTGCAAAAACGCCAAAAACGGGTATAAATTTGAGAAATACTTTAGGTAATAATGTAAAAAAGTTTAAAACAGTCATTATTGGTGCTATAAAATATAAAAAAATGAAAACAGTCCAATGTGCAAGAAAATTGAAAATGTAAAAATGGTATTTTAAATGGCCTACGCCATGTTTTAGGGCATCATAGCAAATGTAATACTTATTTTTGTAACAACGCTGGTTAACCAAATGGGATTATTTACAATGATTTTTAAATAGTCCTTTATGCGGCCCGTTTGTGCAAAGTATTAATCGTGTAGCAAACTTACTGGCAAGTTTATTATATGATGTACACAACAATTTGGCGGAACCGTACAATTCATTAGTAAGCAAATTTGTTGGGAGAAAGAGAATCAATTTTTCTTTGAAGGGGTCATATCAGGGTGGGTATTATGGTGCTGTAATCAGTTTTAATAGTAAGGGCAAATTTGTAAGTAAAATTTTGGAAAAAATATCTGATGGGAAAAAATTGGAAAATTTGCAACAAAATTTGATAACAAAATAAACTCAAAAGCTAAAATAGGAGCCACAAAAAAACAATCCGTATCTTCAGTGCAGATTCTGATAATGGGCCCAAAAGCGCAGATGATCACACAGATATTCCGGATATGGTGACAAGTGAAATTGGAAACAGAAAATTGCAAATCTTAAATGCGCTGACACAGATATTGTCATGATAGAAACAAAAAACATTTGGCCAAAATTCAAATCCAGAATGGCATAAAGAGAAAGTGTGTAGAATAACAGCAAATTAATTTGGAAATGTTTGTAAAATGAGGCCATTAACCGACACAGCAAATACGGTAAAATACATTGTGTATTCGCAAAAAACAAGTACAAACTCCTTTTGCCAAAACCTTTACAGTACGAAAGAGTTAATAAAAAGAAAAAATTGAGTAATTCACAAATGTAAATGGTTTGACTGTTTCAAAATGTGGCTTGTTCGTAGATGAGGATAAAAGATTTTTAGCAGCATCCCCGGGTGGACTTATTGGTTCCAATGCGTGTAGTGAAGTCAAATGCCCATACTCGGCTCGAGAAATGTCAGTTAGAGAAAGGATTGACAGTAAAAAAAAAAGTTTTTGCAGAATAGATGACGATAATAATATTATATTTAAACAAGCATATAACTATTATTTTCAAGTTCCAGGACAGTTAAATATAACCAAACGCGAAATGTTAGTTTATAGTATTCACCGAAAAGGATTTGAAATATTGCATTGCAAAAGAAATATTCAGTTTTGGCCTCAAAACATTGTGTTCCATTTCCAGAAACTTTATTTCAAAGCCCTGCTTCCGGAGTTAGTCGATTCAAGGTATAACAGGTACAAGCCGATAAGAAAAATACTCAAAAAGATTTATAATTATTATTTTGTATTTTACATTAATTTATTACCTACCTCTTATAGGTGGTGTGGAAGTCAATACTTACTAAAATTAACGAATAATTATAGTATTACACTTAGTATAATATAAAAAGAATTAATTCATTTTAAATACATGCTTTAATAACAATTTTTCTTAATATTTGTTACCCGAAAAACTTCGTCACCACTATCTCGCCTAGATAGCAATAACCTGGGGGTACAATTGGCTAGAATGCACTACACGACAAGAACAAATAATACGCGACACATACGCTTGTCGCAACAGGCTAGCCAGTATTCAGCTCAGTCTCAGTGTAGGTTCCTTTTCAAATAACGGCCGTTGAATTCAGAAGGTCTTGTCAGGGGAAAAGATAATACGGGCGCCAACCATGAAGTTTGGGTGAAGGGTAATGTGAGATATATTCTCATGGTTAAATATATTCGGTACCTTTTATTGATTGGAATACTATCTGAAGTTAGGAGTGACCACGATCAGCTGATATGGTGCATGTACCATCACGGACTTTGGTTGTGTTCGGTTTTTTTAGGTACAGCCTGTGCTCCTGTTATTGTATCGGTTTTAGCGTCAAGCAAGTTTCGGAGATACACCCTGCGTTGTATGTGTCATGGCGGCCCTTCGGATAATGTCATCGTGTGAATTTCTAATTTTTTGTTTCTAATCTCGTCTGGCTCGTTTGTTGGAAAAGATTGGAATGAATGAATGAGACTAGAAAGTCCACTTCTACCAATTCCTCTTGGTTGTATAACGGGGAAGGCGTTCAATTTGGTTCGAAGTGGTGTATTGAGGGCTCGATAGCGGTTTTCTTCCACCCGAACGGGAACTGTACTTGGTTAAAAGATACAACTGAGAGCCCGCTGATAATCCCCCTACTTCAGAGTAAAACAATATCTCTTCGATATTTCGAGGAAACGACAACACAAAACTACAATTCACTCATCAGTAAAAACTCTCCCGATGTCCTAACCGCCGTTACCAGTCGCCTTGGCTGCTTATTGCCTAGTCTCGCTTGTTCAAATTCAAGGGAATCTACTCAACGCTGCGATATGATTGGTTCAACCGGAGGGGGGAACTAGGAAATAACTTTTGCCTAAAGGGAATAAAATTTGAGCATATATTTGTAATATCTTAAGCGAAATATTCTCAAAATATTTTATCCAACATCTGTGTGTTTGGTTGAAGGAAAGCAATTCTAAAATTCTTTTTAACAATTTAGTAGTATGTTGTTCGGGTAGTATGTTTTAAAGCATTTCTCCCTGATACTATTGTGACCGTGTACCTTTATCGATCCTTTTAAATTTGAGCTTAAATTTTCAGGTAAATTGAATAGATTACCTGGCAAACGAGAAGGTTCTACACTCTAATGAGATTATGACGTCCACCGTGGGTGCCATTATAATTCACCAGTGTACAGTACAAAGGGTTGCTTAATTTTAATAAAATGTTTTCAAGATTTTATCAAAAAGTAGATCCATTTTCAAAAATCTACTTTCAGCGCTCCATAGATTAATGTAACAGCAACACATAGAAACCGCGAGCGCAACTTCAAGCACAAAAATACGAGTGTGAGGGGGAAAGGCGTTTTAACTGTTTTAATTAAATTTCAAGAGAAACTTCAAAACGATTTTACATTGCTCGGTCTCCATTCCAGTGGAGCCTTAAGGGTTAGGGCCGGTCTTTCCACATCCGATAAATTTTCGAATATCTAATCGTTGACTAAATTTAAAATCTGCCGATTAAGGAAAACGGGTTCTCCCTAATGATTTCATTTGCTGGTTAGCTACATATAAGTAATGTCAAATATAGCTACGCTGGCCATACGCTAAAAGAGGAGAGGAGAAATAGGAGCACGTCACGTCTTTTTTGTATTGTAGGTTTACTTTTAGGTTATAACTTACAGCCACTATTATTAACTTGTGTTTGAGTGTTTATTTTAAAGCGTAAAGAGAGTAGCGAAGTATGGTATACAAAAGACGAGAAAGAAGTACTAACTTTAGCACCACAGAAATTAGCGATTTAATTTCTCTTGCCGTGGAAAAGGACATTATCGAAAGAGAGATATTCAAATATTCCATCATTTTCTCATCACTGTTTCCACCATGTTTCTCTTTGGCTTTCTTTCCCTTTACAGGTTAACCGTTCTCAAATTCCACTATTCTCTGTCTGCTCAATCGTCCTCGATTAATTCCTTATCTTCCATCGTTTCTGTTATATATGTTTTCTATTTTATTTCACTTCATTATGTCGTCTTCTATGTCCCGGTCTATCTTTCCCCTGTTTGATAATATCGTTTCTAAATATTTATATTCTGTGCATATCCTTATCGTTTCTTCGTCTATGTGTAAGTTGTCTGTTTGTCCTCACATATATTCGGTTTTATTAATATTAATATTTAGTTCCCAGTGATCGTACTCTTGATTTAATTTTCTCATCATATAATTTATATCTTCCTTGTCCCGAGCAAAGACTATTTGGTCGTCCGCAAATATTAGCGAGTTTAAAACCCTATCTCTTATGGATATTGTTAAAAATATTTAATGGTATATGTCAAGTAATTTGACCCAAACAATTATAATTATAATATTATTTGTAGCCAAGGGAATAGTAATAGAGTCCGAAAAATTATTCAATTGCCAACGATCCAAATGATGTGTTGTGATTAACGTTTGATAAAAGAATGGATGAGGTGTTATCATTAAGTAGTGTAAACCGTACTGACGCTCTTACTTCTCCGAATTTTAATGTCGCGCCTTGCACATAAGTGGAGACAAGGACCGGTTTACACTACTTAGTGATAACACGTCATCCACTTTTTCATCAAACCTTAGTTATGATTCGTTGTTCGTTATTTACTATAGAATACTTATTTCTAACAATGTCTTTAAATAATTAGGCGCTTGGAGATTTTATTGAAACAAATATCTGAATATATATTTATTGGATGATATAACGCTTTGTACAAAGAAGATTGTACAATATATAATAAATGTGATTATTTTTTATGAAATACAATTACCATTTCAGTTCCTTAAATCTACAAATTAATGTTCCCCTTCGCTGTTAGTTATCATAATTTCTTCATTTGTAGCTTGGGTGCACATTTGTCATATGTCTTGATTTCAAATGTCGTTCCAAATCTCGCTTTCGTATTAGAACTTTACCACAAAAGTCACATCTAATAAAAACGTTCTGTATTAAATATATCAGTACATTGATTAAATTAATAAAACCGTTGCGTACTTACCTGTATGGAGTGTCTCCTGCGGCATGTAGTCGAACATGTTTATTTAAATTGCTTGGGTCCCCAAAAGGCCTTGAACAATATTTACATGTGAGTGGTTTATAGCCTGTATGCGTTCTAATATGTATTTTTAATCCATACTTTCTAGAGTAACATTTTCCACAGTACAGGCAAGTGTGGCCGTGCTTCGATTTTCCTAAGCTGCTGACTAAAGATTCAATTTGTGCTTGATCATAGATATGACTATTTTCAGTTTTAGCAGAAACTTGCACGTAATCTCCAAGCAAAGAAGAATTCGCCCATTGTTGATAAAAGTAATTTTCTCTTTTCAAGGGTAAACTGTAACTATCTCCGTTTCCCTTTTGAAATGGCTTAAAAGCCGAAATATGTTTTCCGATAGAGAAGGGTGTGTATTTATTGACGGTTTGGCTTAAACTAGTTGTTGGAACCCACATATCTATCGCATTCCCTTGTTTTATTACTCCAAAATTTGGCGCGAGTTTTAAATCAAACTCGCCAATAGTTCGATCAATAGATTCAGATATTAGGTTTGATAACTTATTCCAAAGCCAACCCATTGGATGACTGTTACAAGTTAAAGTTATGTGCAGTTTCAGAGGGTTTGGTGCCTCATACATTGCTGAGCATTTTGTACAACCATATTTCTTTTGACCTACAAGAGATATATGTATTATTAGAATTCATGAACCAATTTTTTACTTTTCAAAATACAACTCAACGATACATAACGTACCCATTAGAAATTAAATTATAATTGAATATACATAAAGCACATTCCGAAGTAGTAGTGTCAGATAGAAATATTGCGGAATGCCATTTTATATAAATCATAGTTTAAAATTTAGTGAGCTATGAGTAGTTTATTAGTAAATAGTACTGAACGATTTAGTCTGCATTCTAATGTACTTTACGTTCGTCAATGGTTAAATACGAAAAATCTTACTTGCTTAGTACGTACGGTATTAGAACGTGATATCACCTAGTTGGTTTATGCACGGCAGAAAATATTCTGCGCTTAGAGCAGATAATAACTATCTAGAGCAGCAAGGATAAAGTTTGACTTACGTGCCTGATGTGTCACGTTCTAGTACTAAATTGTACTCCAATACTAAATGCAAAATAATTACCACCTCGTAAATAGTGCAAGTTACTGATGGTAATTATACTTTTGCAATAATTTATGGTATTGAAACTTTACATTGCTGTCTTAACAAAGGTAGTGCATGTTATAAGTACTCTTCCTTTTGTTAGTTGTGCTAGATTAAATATTTCAGAAAGATGAGAGAAGAGGTTTCAAAGGTGATTAATTATTCCCTCAAGGAGGATAGTGCGTACATTTCTAGCCTTGCATAGCAGGAACTACATAGTTTCGTAAATACCTTGAAAGGCAATACTATATTACATCGGTAAATTCTTCATCGTATAATGTTTTATTAGTTCCCGGACACGTGTTTTGTTGGCAGGAAGGTCCGTGCCAATAATTATATAACTTACTGAAGTCGGTGATTATCAAGTTGTATTGAGAGCTACTTATTTACTGGCCGGTATTTCTCAAATATATGTAGATGAAAATGAACATGATGTTTATCTCAAAAACCATAAATAAGTTCAAGCCAGTTACTCTAAGCATTTTTCTATTCAAGTTTTTATCTAACAATAAGTATTGTATTGTAGGACTAAAGCAAAATTTTAATTAAAACCCCTTTCAATGACCATTAATTCGCTTATGAGTAAGTAGTTCCAGTATCGATGCTCCTACTCATTGAGCGAGGAAAGGGTTTCACAGACAAATAGTTAGGTATATGAATTTGTTAACGTATAGTTTACACAACAGTCTGCAGTCTGCAACTGCAAAGATTGGGATACGTTCGTAACAACTTGGATACCATCGCACAAGCGAAACGACCACCACACCACCACTATCACAGTAAGGGCCCTTCCACAATAATGTTAATGTTAATGCTGATGTTAAAATGTTAACGGAAATGGTAACGTTAAGGTGTCTCTGGAAGCAAAATTGGTACAATACTATTGCTTCGTGACTACATATTTGTCTGGACTGGATCGGTTGCAAAGGAGAAGAAAACAACATAAGTTGTATAAATCAAGTTGATTCTAAAAATAGAGGTTCTAAAATAGCAGATATTCAGGGGGTGTTAGAAGCTATAAATAATACCAGTCCATAAAATCTTGCAAATATATATTGATAATATTATAAAGATAGGATAAAATAAAAAGAGAGGTGACGTGTAGCACCCGGCAAGAGCGAAGCTCTTAGTAATTGATATCCATCGCGTCAAATACAATATCATGACATCCAGTAATTTGCTTTACACGTGAATTAACTTTCGATAAGTATAAGTATAAGTATAAGTATATATATATCACAGTTATACTTACATGAATCCTACAGCTAAAAAATCGTAAAGCAAGAACCAGAAACTATTCCCAATCATATTACAATTATCTGTAAATGAATCTTAAAGCTAGAAAATCTTAAAGCTAGAAGTAGAAAATCAATATTAAAAAACGTCTAGTGACGATTTCAAGCGTCTCACATGGAGGCTCTTTCCAGCCTTTTTCCCAGTTAACTCTCGCCGCAGAACCTTAGTAAAAGACCTTCGCTCTAAATGTTAAATTTATATTATTTCATTAAATTTGGGGAATAGTGATAGTTTATTAAGTAGTTACATTAATGTTTAAGTGTTTATGCTTGTAAAGGTGATGAACAGTTTCTAAATTTTTTGTTAAATAAATATATGCTTCTGTGGCGTACAAATATTTAACGTCTGAATATTTAACTTTCTTTCGGCGGCAAGAAATTCCGAACGATATAATTCAGGTAGCAGGATCTGCGCTTCCTGGAAGAAACATCGATCGGAATTTCTAACCGCCCGACCTGATAAAAGGTGCGAAAGAACGAGCAGGGGACAGTTAGTCAGTTGAGTCCGACCGAAGAACCAATGGTGCCATAATCGATAGGCTGTAAATAAATGTGATTAAAAGTGTTAACCTGCCTATTATATGTCTTACTCTCCAAATTGGTGACCCCGACGTGATCGCGATGTGCTAGTACGACGACTCGCGTAAGAAAAACGAAGAAGGATCGCGAGATAGTTAGTGTTGGTGTTAATGCAATTTTCGGAGGATAAACGCGGGTAAAAGTAAAAAAATGGAACCAATGAGCGCCGAAGGACATGCGGGTAGTGAGAATGTGAGCGTCGTAAGTTAGAATTCACTACGACCACCAACTTTCTGGCCGAACAAAATCGCGTTGTGGTTCGAACTTTTGGAAGCGCATTTTACAGCCGCGCGCGTAACAAAGGAAGAAATGAAGTTCAACATTACCATCTCGTTGATCGGCGAGTAATATACAGAGCAGGTGGAAGATATTATCATGCAGCCACCGGCCGAAGGCCAGTACTTGTACCTTAAGGGCTTACATACAGCTGCGTAGGTCAAAAAGATCGATTTTTTAAAAGGGGTTCATTTGAAAGTACTATCCTTTGAGTGTCTACTCTAAAAATTTCATAAAGGAATTCGCAGCAATGACGCAGTTATAGCGTTTTGTAACTGACTGTTTAGGTATACGCATTTTATAGTTGAAATTCACATTATCTTACACAGTACCTTAGTAAACTTAATCGTTATCTGATTGTCGAGACGAATAGTTGTACTGAAATTGATCGCTGTTATTGCAAAAATATTACATGAATGGAAAGACGAAAGAGTTCGCGAGTGAAACATCAGTCTGGAGAGCTCAGAAAAGATGTTAGAAAGAAGAGGAAGCAACCAAAAAATCAACATAAAGCGGAACAAGAGGAAATGAGTACAAGCACAGCTGCGAAAAATGAAAAATAGACACGAGGTGTTTGTTCCTGAAGAGGATACTATTGGGTACAGGATACTCATTTTTTTTCTGTTTTCACTGCTATATCCGAATATGTGAAATGTAAACAGTGTAGTGGAAATGTTACATTGAAAACTGAAAGTACCCGGGGACTCGGATTCAAAGTAATGATCGAATGTGCATCGTGTGATCCTGTTTTGATTCCGTCTTCCCCATTGATTGCAGGTGCTTACGAAATCAATGGACGATTCTTTTTGCTCTAAGACTGTTAGGAATTGGTTTGAATGGTGCTCAGAAATTTTGCGGCATAATGGACTTGCCTCCCCCGTGGCACAATCGACTTACGACATCATAGTTAAAAATATTCATACAGCTTCTTCTGCCGTTTTTAATTTATTAAGCAAAAAAGCTATTAGTCAAGAACGAGAAGCCATGAGAGATAACGGCATTGATGATGACAAACAACTCACAGTATCTGGAGATGGAACGTGGAAGAAACGTGGATTCACATCTTTATTAGGAATAGCGACACTTATTGGTTGGTACACAGGCAAGGTTGTGGCTATTCTTGTAAAATGTTCATATTGTAAAGCCTGCGAACATTGGGTAAAAAGAAAACACCGCTGAATATGATGAATGGAAAGCAAGCCACGGAGATCAGTGCTCGACGAATCATGAGGGATCTGCTGGGAAGATGGAAGTAGACGCGATAAAAGAAATGTTTCAACGATCTACACAGCGTTATGGTGTCATGTATACTAATTATATTGGAGATGGTGACTCAAAAACTTATAAAGGTATCGTCGATGCAAAACCATATGGACAGTTGATACAAGTAAATAAAAAAGAGTGCATTGGCCACAGAAGCGAATGGACACGCGACTTCGACAATGTGTAAACAAAAATAAAGGCATTGGTGGTAGAAATAAGCTAACAGGAAAAATGATTGACAAATTGTCCATATACTATGGCTTAGCAATCCGCAGAAACTGTGATTCAGTACAAAAAATGAAGGATGCTATATAGGCTACGTTCTATCATTACAGCTCTACAGACGAACAACCACGCCACGAAAATGTCCTCATGCCCCAGATTCTTGGTGCACATGGCAAAAGCAAATGCAGATAATAAATTGAATGACTACACACATGATTATATAGCACTTCCCGAAGTGGTTCTGACTGCAATCAAGCCGATTTATGACGACCTTAGTAATGATAATTTGTTGGAACGTTGTGTAGGCGGATTTACGCAGAACAATAATGAAAGTATCAATCACGTCATCTGGAAAATGGCATCAAAAGCAGTGCACTCCGGGCTTAAAATAGTCGAAATTGCTGCAAATATCGGTGCATGTATATTCAATGAGAGAGCGAGAAGTGTATTGCAAATAATGCAAATATTGGAAATTAAAACCGGGAGAAACGCACATCATTGGTCTCGCCGAGCGCGCTGCCACAAAGGCATCAAAAGAAGGAAGAGTGAGGTTGACACGGCAAAAAAGATGTAATGGAAGCGTCAACATCCAAGAAAGATCCGTCATATGGGCCAGGAATCGACGATTTTATGTAAGTTTAAAATAAACCAGTTATTGCGGTGTAAAGTGTACTCAAAACTTTAAACGCGTTTTACTCAAAGCAGTGTTTTTAAAATCGGTACCAGAAATATTTTCGCAACTACTGGACCTACTGGGATCTAGGTTTGCACAGTTATGCTTAACACTATAATCTAGTACTTATCGAACCGTCTTTTCGATACCTGGGATAGTTTTTTTATTTATCATAAGTACTGGACAATTTTGAGACGAAAAATCGCTTGTTTTATTCCAGTGACTGTTATGACCCGAAAAATTTAATTTTTTAATTCCGGCTCGATAAGTACTAGTTTTATCTATCTACTTTAAGAAACAAATGTTTTTTTCCTTTTTAGATAAAAATGGCAATGGCACGTCTGGTACCGGAAACGCTTACAACAGAAACACCTCCCACGAAAGCGAATGTAACTTTTTTATCGTTCGAAATATTTTAAACAAATTTTCACACAATATAGATAAAATATCATACTTCAATATGTATATTATGGTTTTTCAATCAAATTTAGTTTTATACATTAAAAAATTCTTATACATAACCCTACTTTTAGCCGTCTCAGGTGTATGTAAGCCTTTAAGCAAGAAATCATCAAAAGATTTACAGCTTCCGACAGTTCAAGAGTTAGTTAGTTAGAAAGCGAAGAAATTGGCGATCGAAAACCCTTACAGTTCTATAGAGATTTAAAAGAGCCGGCGACTTCATCGGTGTCGGAAGAATTTATTGTGACCCTGTGGAAAAGTCGATTGCCCGCGGATACACAGCGTGTTTTAGCTGCATCAATGATAACGGACGCCGCCGCGTTAACGGAAATACCGGACAGGGTCCACGAAATACCGCGTGACATGGAAAAAATTGCAGCCGTGTCGAATAACCATGGGCTGGAGGAACTTCGGCAAGCAATAGAGAAGCTTCAGCTGCAGGTTAACGCAATATCCAATTCCCGTTCGGGAGCGTCGTCAACAACCGGCGGGGTGCGCAACAAGCTTCGCAGTCGCAGCACAACGCCGATAAGGATACAAAGGTATCATTTTTAATAGGCACAGGTGCGGACTTATGTGTGTATCCTCGAAATCGAGTATGTGGGTCAGTGAAAAAGTGTAAATATGAAGTTTTCGCGGCTAACGGTTTGTGCATCGCAACATACGGCACTATCACGTTGGAGCTGAACTTCTCCCTTCGCCGAAGTTTTAAGTGGCGGTTCGTGGTGGCCCAGGTAAACACACCTATAATAGGCATGGCCTTTCTTTCCTATTATGGACTTTTAATTGACCCGTGTAATAAACGACTGCTAGCTGAGTATCCGGAACTCACGCGGCCGCCAGTATTTCGAAAAATGAGATACAACACCGCGTGATGCACCACATTCAGACAACGCCAGGCCTTCCAGTCCACTGCAAGCCTCGCCGTCTCGTCCCCGATCGTTTTAAGGCAGTAAAGGCCGAGCTCGAGTTCACGATGGAGCAAGGGATAATCCGACCATCGAAGAGTCCATGGGCCTCACCGCTCCACGTGGTTCCTAAGAAGGAACGAGGTCTCCGACCATGTGGCGATTACCGCGCCCTGAACGCACGCACGATTCCCGACAGGTATACACCACCACATATCGAGGACTTCGCGCAGCAGCTACATGGAAATATGATTTTTCAAAAATCGATTTGGTAAGAGCTCATTACCAGATACCGGTAGCGCCCGATGATATCGAAAAGACCGCGTTCGCGACGCCGTTTGGACTCTACGAAGTGATGTATATAATGTTCGGGTTACGCAATGGTGCTCAAAGTTGTCAACGTTTTGTCGACGAAATTACACTCAATTTGAACTTTGTGTACGCGCATATTGACGATCTCTTGGTGGCATCGAAGGACGAAACTGAGCACTACGAACATTTAAAAATTTTGTTCGATCGCTTTAAGAAATACGGTGTTGTGATAAATCCCGCGAAGTGCGTTTTTGATGTGTCGGAAATTACGTTTCTGGGATACACGGTGGACAATCGCGGTATAAGACCAGTGCGGGAACGCGTCGAAGCGATAGCAAAATTTACGCAGCCCGAGACAATCAAACAATTGCGCCGATATTTAGGCATGATAAATTTTTACCGACGATTTGTACCAGACGTTGCCAAAATTTTACAACCGCTCAACGATTTATTGAAAGGTGGAAAGCGAAACAATGCGCATATAGAATCGAATGAGGAGGCACGAAAAGCATTTGATGAGTCGAAGAACGCTCTCGCGAACGCTACAATGCTTATGCATACTGTACCGGGAGCCCCGATAAGCATCGTAGTGGACGCGTCGGATTACGCTGGGAGCAGTACTAGAGGAACTCGTAGATAACACATGGCAACCTCTAGCCTTTTAAGGCGCGTATACACATGCGAGCCGAGCCTCACGCGAGCTTCCAGCGAACCGCTCGTTGAAATTATTTTCACGACCTCGAGCAGTAGTGCGTCATCCACCGATGCTTATACGCACTTGTAAGCATGTCTTCACGCGAGGAAAACGGCGCGATTTTGATGATGAGTGGTGCCGTTTTAGTGATAGCTAGTTTATGTAAAAAGAAAAGGAAGCAACGCCGTTGGTGGCACACTGATTTGTACAAGAAACGCGCTGGTACGGAGCTTATGATGGGCTTGAACGAGAATGTCGCCCACTGATTTTCAGAATCTGCTGCAAAAGATTGGACTCTACATTTCCAAACAGCAAACATATTTTCGCACTCCAATTGCCGCTGCAGACAGGTAAGTAGTTTATACCGTTTGTGCTAGTACACAATGTTGATCGAATTTACAAATTTTATTTCTTTATGGATGTTAGATATGTTATTTATCAAATTAATTGTTCTAGGTTAGGAGTAACAATTCGATTCCTCGCTACGGGAGATTCATATACCAGTCTCCAGTACCTGTTCAGGATTTCGAAGCAGTCTATTGGAGACATAGTAGCACAAGTCTGCGCGGCATTTGCAAAGGAATTACAGTGATATATCAAGGTAACAGATTTGATAACTCACTATTTACTTTCTTCAGAGGTCGTTTTTAATATCACAAATGCGACATAAAAATAGTTAAACAACATTAAATAAAGTCGTCCAACGTTTCTGAAATGCTCGATGGAGCAGGAGATGGTTGAGCGGAGTTGTGTGGTGAATCGAAGATAGGGGCGGTATCGTTTGATGTGGTTGCGAGGTATATGGTTCCTCATGATGCACGAAGGGAGCAGGATAACTTTGGCAGTTGTTAGGGTATGGATTATTTGCAGGAAGCCAATCAAACACTCCTCTATCAGCATCCATGAGTACCTGAAATACTGCATGCTGAACCTTTTTCTGGATCTCCGAGGAGTATTTATTTACTTTAGTTGCGACGTAGGTGAAAAACGTATCGATTTCATTCGATTAAGAGGGATTTTTCTCCAACTTCTTTGCAGCAGTCTGCAATATGCCAAACGCACTTTTTATCATCGACGCATCTGCTTCATCTCGTTTTCCCTTTCCTCGTTTAGTAGTTTTAGAAGTACAAGACGACGTTTCTGTTTCATGTTCCCTTTCTTTGCAAGGCATGACTGCTGTCTCGACAAATCGCAAACTCGAAACACTGTACTTGAAATACCGAAGGCGTTTTCCACTACTCGACGACCCCTACTTAAACGATAGTTGAACATCCTCTGAGGAGTCCCTCTAGCAAAGTGTCCAGGATATGCTCGCTTTGAAAACTCCTCCATCCGAAATTCTCCCTTGGCATCCGATGTCAGCAAAAATGTAGTTACATTTCCCATCCACTAATGCAAAAAGCACAATACTGAAGGTGGATTTGTAATTGAAGAATTCAGTTCCCGAGTTCAATGGTGCTTGCAGAACAACGTACTTTCCGTCAATGGCACCAACACAGTGAAGCAGATTTCAAAGTGTTTGGAATGTCCTGCAAACTTCCTCCCAAGCTTTAGAAGTCGTGGGAAGCTAGAATAGAAATTATATTCATCCACTAAATGAAAAATACTAGAAGCGAAATTTGACTCAGTTGATTGAATTATTTATTTTACTTCAAGTCCTATCTCGCAACAAAAAGAAACCCTTATTGGATAATCAAACGAAAACTGCCGTCCGAAGCAATTCATTCATACAAAATTGAATTCAAAAGAAGATATTACTTTATTATATTGTACTATTTCCTGAAATTATTTGTTAATTCGCAGGAGATGAATGAGATACTTGAGATTGAAGATAACGTCGAGACAGCAGTCATGCCTTGCGAAGAAAGGGAACAAGAGATCACACACAGGGAACACGAGACAGAAACGTCGTCTTGTACATCTAAAACTACTAAACGAGCAAAGGGAAAACGAGATGAAGCAGATGCATCGATGATAAAAAGTGCGTTTGGCATATTGCAAACTGCTACAAAGAAGTTGGAGAAAAGGCCCTCTCAATCGAATGAAATCGATACGTTTTTCACCTACGTCGCAACTAAAGTAAATAAATACTCCTCGGAGATCCAGAAAAAGGTTCAGCATGCAGTATTTCAGGTACTCATGGATGCTGATAGAGGAGTGTTTGATTAGCCTCCTGCAAATAATCCATACCCCAGCAACTGCCAAAGTTATCCTGCTCCCTTCGTGCATTATCAGGAACGATATACCTCGCAACCACCTCAAACGATACCTCCCCTATCTTCGACTCACCACACTTTTTGGACAACTCCGCTCAACCATCTCCTGCTCCATCGAGCATTTCAGAAACGTTGGACGACTTTATTTAATGTGCTTCGTTGTTTAACTATTGTTATGTCGCATTTGTGATATTAAAAACGATCTCTGAAGAAAGTAAATAGTGAGTTATCAAATCTGCTACCTTGATATATCCCTGTAATTCCCTTGCAAGTGCCGCGCAGAGTTGTGCTACTATGCCTCCAATAGACTGCTTCGAAATCCTGAACAGGTACTGGAGACTGGTATATGAATCTCCCCTGGCGAGGAATCGAATTGTTACTGCTAACCTAGAACAATTAATGTGATAAATAACATATCTAACATACATGAAGAAATGAAATTTGTAAACTCGATCAACATTGTGTACTGGCACAAACGGTATAAACTACTTACCTGTCTGCAGCGGAAATTGGAGTGCGAAAATGTCCTGTTTGGAAATGTAGAGTCCAATCTTTTGCAGCAGATTCTCAAAGTCAGTGGGCGGCATTCGCGTGAAATTCTTATATTGGCCACTTATTTGTTGTAATTTCAAGCCCATCATAAGTACCAGCGCGTTTCTTGTACAAATCAGTGTGCCACCAACGGCGTTGCTTCCTCTTCTTTTACATAAACTAGCTATCACTAAAACGGCACCACTCATCATCAAAATTGCGCCGTTTTCCTCGCGTGAAGACATGGTTACAAATGCGTATAAGCGCAGGTGGATGACGCACTACTGGTCGAGGTCGTGAAAATAATTTCAACGAGCGGTTCGCGGAAGCCTCACGGGAGGCTCGCGTAAAGCTCGCGTGAGGCTCGCGTGAAGCTCGCGTGAGACTCGGCTCGCATATGTATACGCACCTTTATACTAAATCTTTCACTACTGCACAGCGAAAGTATAGCGCATATGATCGCGAACTTCTTGCTATGTACAGCGGCGTTAAACGTTTTAGGATACGCTGTAGAAGGTAGAGAATTTATCATTTTTACTGATCACAAACCATTAATTTATGCATTCAATCAAAATCTTGAAAAATGTTCGCCGCGACAGTTTCGTCATCTTGACTAGATCAGTCAGTTTACAACTGATATACGTCACGTAAAAGGTATAGAAAATGCTGTAGCCGATGCGTTATCTCGAGTTGATACGATTTCGAAATGCGTCGACCAGCGAACACTTCAGCGCGCACAAGAAAACGACAGCGAATTACAAGAAATTTTAGAGTGTGAGTCATACGGGTTGAAATTAAAAAGCTCTATTTTCCTCATTACGGGGTACACATATATTGTGACGTAGATCAAGAAGTTGTACGAAGTTGTACCTCCCGAAACTTTATCGCCGGCAAATTTTCAAATCGCTACATGATCTGTCACATCCAGGTATACGTGCTACGCAGAAATTAGTTGCCGATCATTTTGTATGGCCAGGTATGCAAAAAGATTGTAAAACTTGGACGAGTTATTGTATTCCGTGCCAGAAATGCAAAGTTACAAGGCACATATCAAGCCCAGTTGGTGAATTCGGAGAATTAGCCGGCCGATTCGAACACGTGCACATAGACATAATTACCATGAAATATTCGCAAGGATACAGGTACTGTCTGACATGCATCGACCGATTTACAAAATGGCCTGACGCTATTCCGATAGCTGATATGGAAACCCCAACTATTGCTCTAGCATTGATGTACAATTTGATTAGCCGCTTTGGGGTACCTCGGAAAATAACAACCGACCGAGGACGACAGTTTGAGTCAAAGCTTTTCAAAGAACTTTGTAGGTTGTTGGGTTCTGACCGAATACGGACAACCGCTTATCATCCACAGGCAAATGGAATGGTAGAAAGGATGCACAGGCAATTGAAGACTGCAATAAAGTGTCACGACACCGAGAACTGGGTCGAGATACTGCCTATTGGTCTGTTAGGTATACGAACAGCTTTCAAGGGAGATCTAAAAACAACGCCCGCGGAAATAACGTACGGCACGAACATTGGTTAGCTGGGAAGTTCTTTGTTGCAGATGAACGACAGCCGAATTCCGATTTTGCCACAAGATTGAAAAGGCATATGCAAGAGTTACAGCCACGCCCGGTTGTTCGACATGGCGCAAAACAATTTTTATTTTTAAAGAGTTATCAACATCGCCTTATGTCTTTTTACGTCATGACGCTGCAAAAGTCTATCTCAGCGGCCATATGATGGAGCTTACGAAGTGGTGACAAAAATTACGTCGTTCGAATAAAAGATAGAAACGTGCGAGTGTCTATGGACCGCCTGAAACCAGCGTTCGTGATGTCCGACGAGCAACAATTTTAAGATCGCGAAACTCACACTCGAAATCTCAATGGACCAAATATGCAGGAAACGCGGATAGAACCCGAAAACAGAGAACCAAGTGGTTTCACTTCTCGCACAGGAAGACGCGTTCGATTTCCCGAAAGGTTCCAGGCGGGTTTCTAATAAAATGTCCTGTAATTATATGATATATATCCCTATGTAATTGTAAGTGATAAATTATATTGAATTTTTCATTTTTTAACGTGTACCTACATTGTATTTAAAATAAGAGTTATACTGTATTTTAAAATGTATATTAAAATGATTACGTAGACTTTTTGTGCGAAAATGTAAAGTTGTTCAATAGCGTTATCACTGGTGAGCGGGTAATGTGGGGTACAAATATTTAACGCCTGAATATTTAACTTTCTTTCGGCGGCAAGAAATTCCGAACGATATAGTTCAGGTAGCAGGATCTTCGCTTCCTGGAAGAAACATCGATCGGAATTGCTAACCGCCCGACCCGATAAAAGGTGCGAAAGAACGAGCAGGGGACAGTTGTCAGTCAGTTGAGTCCGACCGAAGAACCAATCGCGCCATAATCGATATGCTGTAAATAAATGTGATTAAAAGTAACCTGTGTGTGCAGTGTGGTAACCTGTCTATTATATACCCTACTCTCCAAACTTCTTAGTTTGTGTATAAATAAAATAATTAAATGAAGTTATACGCTTGACTTCTGCTTAAACCATTGGGCGGGTCGATCCTTATTTTACAATGCACCCTTTTTAGCATGAAGTACACCTTTGTATCTAATACAGAAACGGCCCCCTATTGAGGAAAATTATTTTGAAATGAACAATGCAATTGAATATTTGAATATTGGTTTTTCTAAGTTTCTTTGTATCAAATGAATAGAAAAATAAAATACATATTTTTCTTAAATCAGAATCCTGAGAAAAAATATTTTATTTGTATTAAATCGAGGCTAACGCATAGACTGATTCCAGTAGTTTTACTATAGACAGAAGGTAATAGGCGATGTGAGTTCTTTTAATTATTTATTTTAAATCCAATGTTTGCCTTTAATCGATGCTTCATCAGGATAGAAAATTTTATTAAATTTAAACATTAAAATCTTTAAAATCAAACAGTTCGTCACTTAGATAATGGATAATATATCTACCAGCGCCAACAGACCACAGAAGTTCTGCATCTGCATCTCATAATCCTGTTTTGTCTCAAAAATGGGGCGACTTAGAATAGGTCCCGAAATCGACTAGCGCGTTCTCAAGAATCGTTTGGATTCTAAAGCACCGAAGAGTCTTCATTAGTCTGAGCAAATAGCGCTAACAGCGTAAAATTACGAAATAAACTACGACAGTCTACATATACACAGAACTACGATAAAACAAGGCGGGGTGTCGGCAATGCTCTCGTGACTTATTTGGTAATTGTACGCGGTTACCGCTGTTTGCCCAGACTAGTCTTTGTGCCAATTATAGACCGATTGGCTTTTACCACCCAGAACAATACGGACACCATCAACGGCCCCTCCATAGATACAGATTGGAGAACCCACGCAAGGGTGAGAGACGATGCACCGAAGAGGAAGATGACAACGAAATGTTACCGAAGGTGTGATGGAGGTACTGAGAGATACATATCCTAACACGCCAAGAAATCCCCACCAAAATCAAGAAAAACCCTTTCACTATTATCGTCAACATCACAATCTACCTGAGATATTCCTCGAGCTAACGAAAATGCACTGAAGTGGTTGTGCAGTCATCTCCCGAAGTAGTAACTATTGATGGTTTCTGGGACCTCCATTTCGCCACTCAAAAATTTGGCTTATGCACATGGGGGTTGACCTACTCTTAATACATTCATATACGGGGGCATGTATGTTTGGAAAGTAGGTCAACCCTCATGCTTATAAGCCAAGAAGATAGTCCTGTACGCCTGGAACGTGTTACAAACCTCATCGAAATACCGAATTGGTGTCAACCTCTGCTGGTTCATGTCTTGAAAGTACACCAACTCTTGACATTGGACAGTGAATAATATGAAAGCGAGAAGTTAGGTACGGTATTAAGACTGGAAAACCAAATGGGTTTAGAAACAAGCTTGAAGTCGTTTAGTGAGGTTGTGTATAAGAAAGCTAAGGACGTGCTAAAATAGCCTATAGACATAGGGAGTAAAGGACTGCTGGATGCCCCCAGAGCAACTGTTAAAGAAGGGGGCGGGGCTGAGAATATACACATAGGGTGTGATACCTTCCCTTATGCCTACATATACTACCTGCCTTGTTGACTACTGATGCCTAGCTGGTGGCGCGGTGGGCAATCCACGCGCGATAACAACATACAAGCAAACACAGAAACAATTCGCTGAAACATAACAAAACATTGCATTGGGCAAGAAAGGTGATAATTTGTTTCTTATACTATATCGTAAGGATATTGGATTGTTCTTGAAGCCAACAAAAAGGTACTAAGTCGACTACCTCGTCGATTTCTGGTCGACGAAGATATCACTAATTTCGGATAAAATATATCATATTTCCAACGCCTGTTAATGAGAAACCACGTGAAGAAACGTCAACGCAAATTTGGATGCGTGGTAATAAATTGGGATTACACAGAGGTCCAGCGAGTGACTCGGCTGCGTATTGTAAAGAGGGATTTCTCGTAAACTTCTTTGATCCGTTTCGAAACGTGAAACAATATCAATCATAAAAAAGCAGATGATGCCGAGTGCACTAACTATACAGCAATATTTGTTTTAGAAGTAGCATACGAGCTACATTAACTTTAATCCTCCATTGCTTAAGCCAGGGTTGGGTGTTATCTAGGTGAAGTTGCAGTTTTCTAGAGTCAGCTCTGGGTTTGGGTGACAGCACAACACTGCAGTATCATATGCGAAAGGAACGGTATTAATCCATCTGGGTTTTGGCAGATCGGCGGTATATAGTAGTAAAGTAAGTAAAGTAGGTAAAGTAGGACGGATGACACTCCTTGTGGCACCCCAGATAAGATGGGTAACAGCTGACGGTATTCTCCATGATGTTCCACAGAGATGTCACATGGCAAGTAATTTTTTAGTTTGCAAAGGAGGCCCACGTGCCACACTTTACGTACGTCCAAAAACGCAGCCGAACAGTATCTTCTGTTTACTAGGTCCTAAATCCAAATTTGTGGTCGGGAACCACTCTCTTATTGTTAATCGTTGCCGTTATTCGCTTGACAAACAACTTCTCAAACACCTTTTACAGTATCGATAGTAAGCTGTTCGGTCTATATGAGCTAACTTCTGTAATTAATTTACCGGGATAATTCTATGTACTATGCCTGCGTGTAAGGTTACAATGAGCGAAGAATGGTCCGCTGCCAGTTCATGACAAGATTTAAGATATTAGATTAGATTAAGATTGTCTTTTGGTTATACCTTTGGTCACGCAGAAACCCATTAGGTCAGGAACTTTCTTCTAGTTTGAGGGCCAATACCTTTGCTCCTCTGTAGATAGTACGTCAACAGTCTTCGTTTGGATTGCAGCCAGAAGTCGCCTGCCTGTTCTTGTGATTCTGGAGCCCCAATATTGGTGTTTGGCATTAAAGTCACCTCCAGCGATAAATTTGTTGCCGAGTATATTAAAATAGTTAGTATACTCTTTTTCATTTATCCTATGCTTCAGTGAACAGTATAAAGCAGAAATGTTTAGTATTGTGGTCATTTCTTGGCGACCGTTGTGGCTTGTAAATGTTCTTCTCATATTTTTCGACTAGGTGATGTTTGATGTTTTCCTTGATTGTAAGGGGTCGTTAGGATGTTTGGTGTTGTAGATTCTGTCACATTTAATCTCAACCAATTCAAGGAAAACTAAAGATAACGAAGTAAAATTTGTGAACTGCAGGGAAAAATACCCCGCCAGCTATAGTGTATGTACTGTGCATAAACAACTTTAGAAGAGGTTTTATCCCCAACTCAATAGTAACTCCACAAACCAAATCAGAACTAGTCAACCAAACGTACCAAACGTAGTACCCAATATAAGTTGTGCACAAATAAAACAAGACAACAAAAAGAACAAAATCAAATTCGAAATGACAACACATAAACCGAAGATACGAATGAACTAAAAATAATGATGAAACAATTGATCACGCAGATGGGAACTATTATGAACATAATAACCACACTTTTCAATAAAATACCATAAAGATTCAATTGCTGAAAATTTGTATATGGAATACTAATGGCTTGTATCGAAATAAAACGTTTTTACAAAATAACGAAATCGGCTTGCTTCTTAGCTCAGAAACACATTTTACAACAAAAAGCTATGTCAGTTTCCCGTAAGACAGAATCTACAACACCAAACATCCTAACGGCCCATTACAATCGAGGAAAACATCAAGCATCACCTAGTTGAAAAATATGAAAAGAACATTTACAAGCCACAACGGTCGCCAAGAAAAGACCACAATACTACACATTGCTTTATACTACTTTATACTGTCCACTGAAGCATAGGATCAATAAAAGGAGTATGCTAACTATTTTAATATACTCGGCAACAAATTTATCGCTGGAGGTGACTTTAATGCCAAACACCAATATTGGGGCTCCAGAATCACAAGAACAGGCAGGCGACTTCTGGCTGCAATCCAAGCGAAGAATCTTAACGTACTATCTACAGAAGAGCAAACGTGTTGGCTCTAAAACTAGAAGAAAGTTTCTGACCTAATCGGCTTCTGCGTGACCAAAGGTATAAGCAAAAGACAATGCTTGATTAAATCTTGTCATGAACTGGCAGCGGACCATTCTTCGCTCATTGTAACCTTACACGCAGGCATAGTACATAGAATTTCTTGGTAAATCCATTACAGAAGTCAGCTCATATAGTGTTCGGTCTACTACCGATACCGTAAAAGGTGTTTGAGAAGTTGTTTGTCAAGCGAATAACCGCAATGATTAACAATAAGAGAGTGGTTCCCGACCACCAATTTGGATTTATATATATATTATATAATAATTTAAAACTGAAGATACTGTTTGGCTGGGGTTTTGTACGTTACGCAAGCATTTGATAAAATGTAGCATGCGGGCCTCCTTTGAAAAATTACTTCCCATATGACATACATATATGCTATATTGAAATCCTACCTGGCAAACAGATTTTTCTATGTCGAACGTCATGGAGAATACAGTTAGTTGTTACCCATCGTGTTTGGCGTGCCGCTAGGAACAAGGTTTGAACCGTCCGAGCTAGCAACTAGATTTGGCGATTAATAGAGGCCGGATTATGTGCAAAAGAAAGAGGAAATATGCGCATAAATATGCAGATGTTTTGGCCTAAATATGCACCTTCTTATGAAAAATATGCAGATAAAACAATAGGAGTAATGCTAGACAATATAATACTATAGAAAAAAATATTCTATTATGTTTACTACAAGTTTATTTATAACATTTTACAATATAATTAACTATGAAAACAATTTACAATTACATATTTCTCAAAGTTTTCAATAGAAAAATTGTGGCGCTTGTCTGATAACACGTA
Organism: Chrysina gloriosa; assembly: GCA_038088585.1. NCBI lineage: Eukaryota > Metazoa > Arthropoda > Insecta > Coleoptera > Scarabaeidae > Chrysina > Chrysina gloriosa. The sequence goes on from CM076089.1 coordinate 35,597,298, forward strand.
TTTATATATTGAAAAGGTTCGTTCTACGTCCACGCTTGTTATAGGAGCATATTTCAAATTAGAAATATCCTCTATTGTCAACCCAATATTTTCTACTGACTCACCACACGAGATTTTAGCAATATCCTTTAGCTTTTTAAAACCCTCATTTTTTTCTATTACACTTAAAAAGTTTTCATATACGGATTTTCCCATTCTTCCTTTAACATCAAAATATAACTTTTCAAATTTGTTTATTATTTCAACGCTCTCAATTAGTGACATAAATTGTTTTTCCAATTGCAATATAGAAGTGGAAATAAAACTGTAGTTGGCTTTAATAAACGCCAACTGTTGAGGTATTTCTTTACTCGAATACACCTTTTGGGCGTCTAGCACAGATTGTGTATCGCTATCAAGATCCATAATAATTGTCTTTATTTCTTCATAATGATTTGCATGAAAAATAGCAGCTTCCAACCACGTTCCCCATCGTGTGATTACTGGTTGCGGAGGAAGCGGAATACCGGGTAGATGTTGTTTGTAAAACTCAACTCTTAATGGAGCCTTTAAAAGAAGTATTTACCAAGGGAAAATGGTTTCTTACTTCTTCTGCAACACGATTTAGTCCGTGCGCCAAGCAAGTTGTGTGAATTAAATTTGGGTAAAAGATTTTCAAGTTGCAAGCTGCCTTCACCATGTGTGGTGCGGCATCCGTTAAAAACAATAGAATTCCTTTCTGTTGAAATCGATTCCGGTAAGAAAAAGGTTGCCAGTTCTCCCTGTATAAACCTTGTTATTGTTAAACTATTTGCCTTTTCCAACTGTTTGGATGAAATTAAATAAGATTTTGCTGGAATCGATACGTTAAGGTTACCTATCATTAAACGAACTATGTATCGGCCCACACTATCAGTAGTTTCATCTGCGCATATGTAAAGGTAATTGTTTGTCTTCTTAATGCTACTCAATGTTTCTGCATAGATACGGTGAATATAATTTTTCTTAAGGTGCTCTCGTCGAAAATATTATAATTGCTGGTGTACTTTTGCAAAAATAACTTGACATTTAAATTGTTTATTTTATGTAGTGGAGTATCTGCCGACACAAACATTAGGCACAAATCTTCATTAAATTGTTCGTGTTCCGATTTTTTGAGGTTGATGGCAAACATTGCGGTAATGGTTGCTGAACCTTCTTCGCCAATTTCATCTTTAATAGTTTTGCAGCATGAGATGGAGTTTTAATATGCTGGTCGACTTGAAATTTTCTCTCACTTGTAACCTGCATAAAAAATATCACATCATCAGTTGTTTTCTTATAAAATAAGTGTTAGTAAACGATAAAGGAGTAATAAAAAACTAATGTCTAAAGAGTTTGCGAAACAATCGGAATAAACGACATTTAATAAAATAACCAACACAATGCTTCGACAAATAATTTTATTTTAAAATGATTTTTATTTCAAAATAATATAGAATAATATAATATATAATAAATATAAAATATGCATGAAATATATATCTCATTTTACTCATTTTAAAATAAAATTATTTGTCGAAGCGTTGTATTGGTGATTTTGTTAAACATCGTTTAAAAACTATAGATTAATAAGAGGAAATAAACTTAAATTTTACTTACAATTTTGCTGCATGCTACACAAAATACTTTTTCTCCATCCATACGCAATTTTGAATAAGGTGCAATCCATCCATGCGCAGTCGCCATTTCCGGCATTTTTGCTATTATAATTAATAACAACCCACAAGTTTACACTTCGAAAAACCAACGTAAAATGATGTTTAAAATAAATAAGATTGCTTTCGAATATGGGAATAAATTTCTCCGAATAACAAAGAAACACCTGCGCTCCTAATTTTCTGGTAAAATGTATTTTTGTATTTATTTAGAAGTTTCAGGGAATTAGCCTTTCCTTGAATTCTGTCCCGGTCTAGGTGTATGGGAACAGCATTTATAAAGTTTTGGAAGCGCTTATCGGAAAAGTATCAAGAAGATGCTTCATAGAATGCTATTTTTAATTTAAAGAGGGCTGTTTAACTCTTTGTTCGGATACTCGGATACTTCAAGTATGCTGAATTACTACAAAATATGCAAATAATATACAAAATGCATATATTATGCAAATATGCAAATTTATGCAAACTGCATATTATCCGGCCTTTAGTGATTAAAGTGTTTTACCTTATACTGTAATATCTATCGCAATTTTCCTAGACCACAGCGATACATAGCTTACATAGGCTACATGTTTTTATTCGACGCTTGATGAATCAGTCTTTGTACATTCACACCGTAGCTGACCGACGAAGTTTCTTTTATCTATGTTAGGGATTTTCTTTGTACGCATTATCGAAGGCGTTCGTTTCTGTATGCAACGAATTGTAGATAACGTTTCCAACATAATATAAGCATTTACAAAAATTAAAACAAAACTATTCTAAACTTAGTACATCTATAACAAGAAAGGAGTATTAATTTTAACATATTGATAAAAATAAAAACAATTATTGAAGTTAAGAGAAATGAAAAATATTAATATACAGGAAAACTGTTCATATGATAGTCTATTTAAAACAATGTCTTTAATCCTTAAGGTGTACAAAACTTTAATATGCAAAACTAATTCTATCATGGTCGAAAAGGTAGGGGATAATGTTCCATAGATAAAATAATTAGTATTAAATTTACGAAACATGACGTTAGTTGCCTTTTGTGTTAGCATACTTTTGCACGTATTCAGCGCTCCTTGTTAATACAACCTCAGTTCGCTTGGGTACTTATTGTTAGTTGAGTGTGTATGTTGACATTTTATTTCGAAGGCATCGTAGTAAATTTACATATGCTGGGTTTAAACCAAATAACGATTTCAACTGGTGTTCCCTTATATTTATCTTAATATACCGCATCGGTGATGTTTGGTCGCGCTACTTGGAATCTCCTTGTACTTTGCGCCGTAGAAAAAAATGCTTTATGATGTGCAAATGTATTGCAGTGCGGGGAGATTAAAACACTGTTTTCTGCTAACAAATCTATTGTAAACTTTTTATATGCTGTTCGTTCTGATTCAGTTTTTGTGCATGCGCCTTAGTACAGGTTGGTTTATGGATTTATCATATTTGAGCATGCGTAAATGTGTTACGGAGTAACATGCCGCCCGCCATTGAACGGTGGCGTTCAATTAGATATTGCAATTACAAAATAAAATAGTAATAATAGAAACATTGGAAAGTTTGAAAATAGCTAATACAATGCCATCCTAAAGCAGAAACTACAAAAAGTAAAAGTACATAAATTCACACATGGGTAATACATAAGTACTGAGAAAAAGAAGATATGTATACAATATGATACAATATTTTCAAAAATACACATGCTGACAATAAGTAAATACAGAGTTTTAAACTTAATCTACATCAACAGGTAACGGACAGAGTTTGTTAATAGATCGTTTGTACATTCCTCGACTTGTTCTGACTGTTGCTACGCGTACGACACTATCCGCTCCAGGGTGAATGTCTACAATCCTACCCATACACCAATGCATCGGTGGTACATTATCTTCTTTGAGTAATACTAATGTTCCTATTTTAATTTCTTTAGTATCGCCCTTGTGCCATTTGTTACGTAACATGACTTCATTAAAATACTCCTTGTGCCATCTGGTCCAGAAATGCTGCTTAACCTTTTCTATATGCTGCCTCGCGGATAATCTGTTTGTCGAAACATTTAGCAATTCCTCTTGTGGTAAGGTAAGCAAACTATCTCCGATTAAAAAATAGGATGGTGTAAGGGCAGAGAAGTCGTTAGGGTCTGTGGATAACGGAGTGACAGGACGGGAATTTAGTATAGCGTCCATTTGAATAATAAAAGTATTGAATTGCTCGCATGTAAATAAAGAATTTCCGACTGTATGGTATAAATGATGTTTGAATTGTTTTACTCCTGCCTCTCACAGACCTCCAAAATGGGGAGATCTTGGCGGCGAAAAATGCCAATTCACTCCTTCATTTAATAGACTGCATGCAAGCTTATTGTTGTGTTCATATGATAATACTAAAGACTTTAATTTTAATATTTCATTCCTCGATCCTATAAAATTAGTTGCATTGTCTGAATATATGTTAATTGATTTCCCCCGACGACAAAAAAAACGTCTTATGGCAGATAAACAGGACTCTGAAGTCATATCTGTGACGAGTTTTAAATGAACTGCCTTGGTCGAAAAACAAACGAAGATCATAACATACGCCTAAATTGTTTTTGTGTTCCTGTATTTTTCTCTTTCAATAGAACAGGGCCGCAATAATCAACGCCAACATTCGCAAAAGGTCGAGACTGTGTAACGCGATCTTTTGGTAATGCCCCCATTTTGTACTGTGCACATCTCGGGTTATTTCTAAAGCACGAGATGCAATTGTGTATGTATCGTGTTCGGTTTTTGCCATCAATAGGCCAGTAGCTTTGTCGTACAATATTGAGCGTATTCTGTATGCCAGTATGCCAGTTTTTCAAATGTGTTTCTCGAATTATTAAATCAGTAACATGATTTTTGTGTGGCAATAGAATGGGATATTTATTTGAATAACTGACATCAGCATTTGCTATTCTACCTCCTACACGCAAAATGCCCACTTCATCAATGAACGGATTCAAGCGAAGTAGTCGACTATGTTTATTTAATTCTTTACCTGTGTGTAACGACTTGATTTCGTCGGAAAAATTTGCTGCTTCAACTAATTTGATTATTTGAAAAGTTGTAATTCCCTAACGATTAAATTACCACTTACCGTTTGGTTATGTTCTTTCTTTGTTGCTAAACGGTGGCATAAAGCTACAAATCAGTTAAGTGAAGTTAGTGATGAAAATCTTTTTAAAGTTTCACTTGTACCATCATAACAATTCAATTGATTTTGATTATTAGTAGAAAGCAATGCAATGTTTTGATTTTGTTCTTGATTATTATGAGTTTCTATTTTAATGCAGCTCCAGAAAGCTTCTCCCTGTGAAAGCCAGGTAGGGCCATGTAGCCACGTTCGATTGTTTATGAAATCAGATGGCATTTGGCCGCGAGAGATACAATCGGCTGTGTTTTCACAAGTAGAGACATGATACCAATTGTGTTTCTCAGTAAGTGATTGTATCTCTGCAACTCGATTGGCTTCAAACGCTTTAAGTGTGTGTGGTGATGATTGAATCCAATTCAATGCGATAGTAGAGTCAGTATAAAATTGAATTTTTTGGAATGATGTTTTTAATGCTTCTCTTACAGCATCATATAAATTTGCCAATAATTTAGCTGCACATAATTCTAATCTGGGAAGAGAAATTGTTTTGAGCGGTGCGACTCGTGATTTTGCACATAATAAGTTTGCTAAATGATTATTTGATTTGATGATATCAGTTGTCCTGATATAAATACAGGCACCGTAACCTTTCTCACTCGCATCATAGACCCCGTGAAGTTGTATTCTAATTGCATTCTTTATAATAATTTTCCTATTAACGGAAAAATTGTTTAATACGCATAGTTGCCTCTTAAAACGCATCCAGTCTGTGTATATAGATTGAGGAGCAGGTTCGTCCCAATTTAAGTTCGCCTTCCATAACTCTTGCATAATCAATTTTGCCTTGAATATTACTGGACCTAATAGACCTAAAGGATCCAAAAGTTGTGCAATTTCAGATAGAATCGTCCTTTTTGTGGTTTGTTTACTGAAATTTAATTGTTTTACGTTATAACAAATTATATCTAGCTTTGGATCTCAATGAACTCCGAGCACCTTCTTTAGTTCATTATCTAGGCAAAGAAATTTAGAATCGCAAGTATTTTTGGATGCTTTAATAATGAATTTTCGTTTGACAACCATTGACGCAAATTGAAACTGCCTTATTGAAGCAAATGCATTAATTGCTCGATTAAAGTGCTTGCTTCTTGAAGACTATCTGCTCCCGTAAGCAAATCATCAACATAAAAGTCGCGATCAAGTACGGCTGCAGCTAATGGATATTTGTGGCCGTGATCTTCTTTTAATTGTTTCAAGCAACGGACGGCAAGAAAGGGAGCTGAAGTTGTACCATAAGTAATTGTTTTTAATCCATAGGTTTTTAACTTGTCTGAAAGATTTTCACGCCAAAGAATTTTTGATATACAATATCTTCATTAGATACTTCAATTTGCCGAAACATTTTTTCAATATCTGCTGTAATATTATTATTATTAATAATAATGCTCAACAGGCCTTGCAGACCTTGGGCATGTGCTACACAGTTTTACAGCTATTAAAATTAATCATAGTTCTAGCCTAACTTAACAAAATAGCTACAACTTTTCTAAGACTTCTTCTACTATTCTTTTCCATATTACCCTATCCCTTGCTCTTTCTCCCCAGTCCCCAACGCTGATCTTCTGAATATCTTCTTTGACGCTGCTGAACCATCTCTTGCAAGGCCTGCCCTTCTTTTTTTTTCCCAACTGGTTTTCTGCTTAACACCATTTTAGGCATTCTATCTTTATCAAGTCTTTGAACATGGCCTAGCCATCTTATGCGTTGTGCTCTAGCCACTGTTATTATCCTAGGTTCATTGAATATACTCTTCACCTCTTCGTTTGTCCTTCGCCGCCATCCGTCCTTCGTGTTTATTCCTCCGTATATTGCTCTGAGAATTCTTCTCTCCCATCTTTCCAGCTTTCCCTCATCCTCCTTCTTTAGAACCCATGCCTCGCACGCATACGTAACTGTTGGCCTAATTACCGTTTTGTATATTCTCTCCTTAGTTCTTCTTGATACAAATTTTGATTTCATTAGTGGTCTTAACATCCCGAATTTAATACTTCCCTTTGTTATCCGAGCCTCTATCTCCGATCCTTCCTGGCCGTTTTCCTTAACCTTCACACCTAGGTAAATAAATTCGTCCACTCTTTCGAAGCTAAGACATTTTTCTTTTGTTTTCACTATTAATTGTGTATCCATATCATTCTGTGTGTCCCCCATTATCATGTATTTTGTTTTATTTTGATTAATTTCCAGTCCATAACTCTTGGATACATTTACTATTTTTCTTATGGTTCTTTGTAGTTCCCTTTTTGTTTTCGCTACTATAGCTAGGCCGTCTGCAAATGCTATACATTGGTGATCATTTTTCATTATTGTTTCATCCATCTTAATCCCACTTTTTCTTATTACAGCCTCCAGAACTAGGTTAAATATTGTTGTTGACATTGGATCTCCTTGTCTCAGTCCCTGCTCTACTGTGAATTCGCTAGACCTTTCCCCCTTCCATAGAATTTGATTTTTGTTTGTTTTAAAGTCGCTTTGACTAAACTTATCCGTTTGCTAGGTACCCTCAACTCCTCCAAAGCCTGATACACTTGCTTCCTCCGGATCCGGTCATACGCCTGCTTATAGTCTACGAAGAGCACATATAACGCAGTTTTATATTCATAACAGCTTGCTTGTATTTCCTTAAGTGTAAAAATTTGATCCATTACTGATCTATTTCTCCTAAATCCAGCTTGGTACCCTCCTACAGTATTTTCCATACCTTCGTTTAATCTTGAACGCAAAATCTGTGCCAATATTTTATAAGTTGTTTCCAGCAATGCAATGCCTCTGTAATTTTCACATCTCTGTTTATCCCCCTTCTTATATATTGGGCATATTTCGGCCTTCGTCCAATCCTCCGGTATTGTTTCCTCCTCCCAGATTTTCCTAATTAGTATGTATTTGTTCTTGTAATAGCTCCCCTCCTGCTTTAATCATTTCCGCCGTGATTTCCGATGCTCCTGGGCTCTTATTATTTTTCTGGTTTTGATTATTAATGCAATCTTCTCTGGGCGGAACCTCTACTATCGTTTCATTTCGGTCTACCGCTTCCCTTGTATACTGCTCCTGCTCCTCCTCACCATTTAGCACCTGCCGGAAGTAGTCTGTCCACCTTTCAAGGACCTCTTTCGTTTCGCTTATCAGCCTTCCCTCCTTGTCTTTGATATATACATTCGGCGCCGTACATCCCTTGCTTACTTTCTTTACCTCTTGGTAAAACGATCTTATTTCTTTTTTTTTAAGTTATCTTCAATACCTTTTAGTTTTATTTCAAAGTAGTCTCTTTTCTTCTTTCTACACATTCTTTTCATCTCTCTTCTTGCTTCTGTGTACATTGCTATATTTTTTTGGTTTTCAGTCGTTAGCAAAATCTGTCTGGCTCTTCTTACCTTCTCCATCATGCTATCACATTGTTCGTCAAACCATTCTTTTCTCTTTTTCTTTTCATCTTTTACCCCGACCACTTCGTTTGCTATTTCTATCGTCTGTCGTATATTTCTCCATAAATACTCAATGTCCATATTTTCTACATTTGTATTCAGATGCTTCTCTACTTCCTCTTTGTATTTATTTTTGGTGTCTTCATTTTCTAATAACAAGGAATCACTTCATCCCCTCCTTCCCTTGGGCTTTATTTTCTTTCTTTTTCCCAATTCCTGGACAATTCAGCCTTACAAACAACTCTGACTAAATAGTGGTCGGAGTAACCTTCTGCCCCTCTCTTTGACTCTATTTCTGTTATTTGCAGCATATCATTCCGCTCTACTAACACGTGATCGATTTGGTTTACGGTTTTACCATCCGGCGACTTCCATGTTCCCTTATAGATATTCTTCTGCGTCAATTGGGTACTTCTCACCACCATTCTCCTCTCCGCTGTAAAACAAATTAATCTGTGGCCGTTATCATTTGTAATTGAGTGGCTGCTATGCTCACCTAGAGTGGTTTTATAAAAGTCTTCCCTTCCTATCTTTGCATTGCAATCTCCCATAACAATCTTTAAGTCGTATTTTGGTATTTTCTCGTATTGCTTCTCCAATTGCTCATAGAATAGGTCTTTTTTCTCTTCTTCAGCTTCTTTTGTGGGGGCGTGCACATTTATCACAGTGATATTTCTTTTTCTTCCTGTAATTCTTAAGACACACAATCTGTCCGATACAGGGTGGAATGCCATTACTCTTCCTCTTAATCCTTTGTTTACCATAAAACTCGTCCCTAGCATCCTATTCCGTCCTCCACTCATAAAAAGATACCCCATCAATGGTAGTAATATCCGTTCCCAATTGTTTTATTTCTTGCATTGCTAAGACGTCTACTTTATATTTTTCCATTTCCCTGACTAGCTGTTTTAATTTCCCCGTCTCGAAAGTCCCTCTCACATTCCAGGTTCCCATAGTTAGCGCTTTCTTTTTTCCTCCATTTTCTATTAACATCGCCTTTGTCGTTGCCGTAATCGTTTTCTTATTTTCTGCATCTATTAGTTTTTTGATACTTGTGGTGCTTTCACAAATTTACCTAGATTGTCATCCCAGCACCATGTTTCACCAGTTATCATTAATTTTTGAAATACGATCTTCACATTCTTCCCCTCTGCTCTTGCTTCAGATGCTCTTTTCCTTATTTTTGCCTGTAGCTCCTGTTCTTTTTTCGTCATATCATCATTTATGTATACTTGCATTTCCCTTGTTTGCCTTAGTTTTCTTTTATTGCTCATTAGCAGCTGTTTGTCCGTTGAGTTATGTAATTCCATTAAACACGTCTTGCTTCCTATTTTCCTAACTCTTTTTATCTTCATTTCTAACTGCATAGTTCTTTTAACCCCTTGCACTACGCCGAAATTCACAATCAGCCGTGCCAAACTCGGGCGCCTGAGTGGTCCCGAAAAGAGTCGAAGCGGCGAAGACTGAGTGTCGGAACTTTGAACACATCTTACGACCATTCTTACGACTGACAATGAGTGCGAGATAGGCGTGCTCGTGTTGACTTCACGCGGTGGTGCTCTTGTAAAATTCAAAAGACAACAAGATACAAGATAAAATACCCAATCATTCAAGAAAAGGAAAGAAGAGATAAGACCTCATTCAGGCGTTCCTGGTGGCCCGAGATTAAGACCACAAGCACGGCTCGTGATATTCATGTTTGGCCCGAAATGTCGATTACGAGCCTGACTCGTGATATCCACGTTTGCCGTGAAATTGAACAACGAGCCTGACTCGTGATATTCAAGTTTGGCCTAAAATTTTCATCACGAGTCAGACTCGTGAAAATAGTGCAAGGGGTTAAGAAAGCTTTCCATATGTTCTTTCAATAGGTTTTGGTCTTGTGTGTTGATCTCCATTCCCTGTACTATCACATTGTTCCGTCTTTTCTCTTTTCCGATTTTATCTAGCTCCTTTTCCATTACTACTATCTTCTGTTTTAATACCTTATTTTCCTCTTTCATTTTGTCATTGTCTTTCTTCAGCTCTTGCATTTCCTTTCTATATTGCTTTTACTGTCCTCTTATTTCCTGCACCTCTGCTGTTAAGTTCGATAGCATTCTCAATACCTTATCTAGTTTGTCTTCATTTGTCTCCATATTCCTTGTTGGAGTTCTTAACGTTTTCTTGGATCTTAGGAAGCTCTCTTCTTCCTGGCGTGGCCTCTTCTTCGAGCTATCGTCGGTGCAATATTCGTCACTCTCCATTCAGCGTTTAAACCCTGACTTTTATTTTAACTTAACTTCGTATTTTTTCTACTGCTGGCTTGCGTCGGTGTGACACTCGTGCCCTTGGATAATTCACTTGTTAATCTTTATCCCCGTCTCTCTACGCACCTTCTATATTACAGTTATTAATTCCTCCTTTTATTTAAATACGACTCCGTTACGTTGGTTGCCTATTTATTTACCACTACGTAAAGAACACAACCCGAATCGACTTCTCGGGGGTTATGTTCCTATTAGTGTTTACATCTTTTTAGTTAGTATTTCTATTTCCACTTGTCAAAACTACTGCTTTTTCTCACTAACTTACTAATTTGAGGTACTATTCACTGACTGCTCCCACACTCCGCAGTAAATACTCGATGCAGCCCTAATATTTGGGTTATACTTCGGAGCTCTGCAAAAGCGTGTTCGCAGTTTCACATACCCTGTTGTAATAACAAATTGATATTTTCTAAATCGTAATATTATAGATATCAAATCATCCTGAATTGAAGGCGCTTGCATTAATGCGTCATTCAATGAAACTCCCGTTGATGTCTTAGCCGAACCGTCGAAAACTATTCTAAGCCTTGTTGTTACACCCGAGTCCATCACTATAGCGTGATGCGGCAAATAATAACCTTCCTGTTTATCATCTGTGATAGTAATATCACTCATGTGACCTAACTTTAAATATTCGCTTAAAAATTCCGTGTATTGCCCTTTTAATTGTGGAGCTGATTCTAGCCGCTTCTCCAACGAATAAAAACGAATTGAAGCGATTTTGTATTAACGATTTTGTTTTTTATGATTGAATGGTAATTTTACGACGTATCTACCAGTTGCATTTTGTTTGACATTATCGCCAAAGTGTTTCTCACAAGCTGACTCCTCGTCAGAATAATATTTGATTTTATTCACCTCTTCTATTTGCCAAAATTTTGAAATTTGATTGTCAAGAGTTGATACGAAGCATAAATCTGATGTGACTGATTGATTCAGGTATTTTTATCGTCTTGTGTTTAATTGTTTTCGCAGGTAACAGACCAGTTATAGTGGGCAGTGCGATCAATGTAATGTTCGCTGATTACTGATTATCACACGACCTTATCGTAGTGCTTACCGAATATTGTGAGTTTGTGATACCTAATCCTAGCCCTAAAAATGGTTTTTGGATTTTTATTTTCTTTAATTGTAACCTTTCGACTTAATTTTCAGTAATAAAATTGGTTTGTGCGCCTCCATCAAGAAGTACTCTGCAATAAAGTTTTTGTTTATTATTGTCTAAAATTTTAATACGTGCTGTACCTAATAAAATCTCGGAATTATTGAAAGCAGGGCAAGCAACTTGCGGCTGTTTATCCTGACCTTCTGTGTTAGCGTTGTTTTGAGATTCAATAGATTTATTTTGATTAGTACTTTGTGATGAATCAAAATGAAAGACGTATACTATACTATATAAGTCGGTCTCACAGACCGTATGCGTGAGTATAGGAAGGTTAATGCAAAGTCCAGCCTTTCGAACTGCATTATATCTCTCTCTTTCATCTAAATTCAAAAATTTACTGCACGTAAAAATTGGATGAGTTTGATTACAAATGAAGCATTGATTCTTAGCTTGTGTGCCGATTGATTATTACCTCTCTTTCTCACATTACATTTACTAAAATCGATTTGCGATGTCTTAAATTCATCACCACGGGCTTGTTTAACGAGAAATTTTGTTAACTGATCAAACGTTGGCATTTCCTCGTTGTCAAGCGTACGTTCCTATGCGCGACGCGTGTTGTTATCGAGTTTTCTCACAATGTAGACAAGAATTGCATCCCATTGATCTACAGGTTGATTTAATGCTTTAAGTGCGTTGACGTGGATTTGCGCCTTTTCTAAAAGAGTTTTAAAATTTGTAGGAGTATCCTTATGAATTTCGGGCAGTTCGAAAAATGAATCCAAATGCAATTGAATGATTTGTCGTGGTTTAATACATCGTTTTTGTAGTGATTCCCATGCCACCTGATAATTTTCAGTAGAGGCGTTTAAATTTTCAGTAATTGCACATAATGAGCCTTGAAGGGCATTTTTTAATATATAAAATTTATGAACAGGTAAGATGTCATCATTGTCATGTATTAAATTCTTAAAAGAATCGTGAAAACTATCCCAATTGAGCGGATTTCTATCAAAAGGAGGTATCTCAATTTTGGGTAATAAATTACTTGCCTGTTTAATAGTTACCGTTGCCGCTGTTGCTGTATTTGAAATATTGGAAGAAGTTATTGGCTTACTTAATTCGCGTAGACGTTTGTTTATAAGCTTAAAACATGAATAACTGATCTTCGAATTGAATTCTTACATCCTCATGATCCTCATTATATTGAGAATCATCTTCCATTAATGATTCAAGTCTGCATTGAATCTTTTTGAATTCCTGATAACATTCTTCTAATTTTTGCCTTCTACCCTCTGTTTCATCTATATCTGCGCTTGCATTTGCTAGGAAAAATTTGTTATACGAGTTATACTACCCTTTACGATACCGCGCGGTTTAATTAATGATTCAATCTCGTCCCTTGAGTCTACCATGTTTGACTAATGAAAATGTTTTTTTAAATATAAATCGAGTAACTATACCAATATGGAGGACGTGGATTAATAAAAAGGAAATAAAGTAATGCTTACGGTTGTAGTAATAAAATAACCACTTGGTATGCTGTGACGTTGGTTGATGTATTCGTCTTCTCGGTTGCGATGGAATGACGATGATGATTGCTTTGCTTTTTATGGATAATACTCCTCGCACTGATAATTGCAATGGTGATTTTCTGATTGGAATATCTGGAATAACAACTTCATCCGGCTCGAAGGACCATAAAATGTTTGGTCGCGCTACTTGGAATCTCCTTGTACTTCGCGACGTAGAAAAAATGCTTTATGATGTACAAATGTATTGCAGTGCGGGGAGATTAAAACACTGTTTTTGCGAACAAATCTATTGTAAATTTATTTACATGCTGTTCGTTCTAATTCAGTTCTTATATTAATCGTTGCGCAATGAAATCTTTACAATTCTTTTTGAGCATGCGTCTTAGTACATGTTGTTTTATGGATTTATCATATTTGAGCATGCGTAAATGTGTTACGGAGTAACAGGTGATATATATATATATATATATATATATATATATATTGTTGTTGTTTTAAAATTATAGCATGAACAGGTAGTTTCTTTTGTCTATACTAACGGTCGTTAACGTTTTGCAATAGTGCGTAGAGGTCTGCAGCAAAGCACCTGCTTGTTAACTCTCCTATACTCACGTCAAAATGAAAGACGTATACTATACAATATAAGTCGGTCTCACAGACAGTATAGGAAGGTTAACTACAGTAAAACATGTTCCAGTCTATCCCATTACATTTCACTGTGCTCATATGTAGAAAATGCTTATAATTAATATTATATAGTCCTGACAGTAGCTTAGCGTAGTGGCGGCACTTTAAGAGGAGTGCAAAATTTTACAATAAATAATAATAGTATCTTGTAAAAATTTGAACCATTTTATTTTAATCTTTTATCGCATCTACGATTCGGACCGATTAAAATGAGCACGGAATTTTTCATTATTTATTCTGTGAGGAAACTGAGGAATCTTCTTCCTTTAAATGAACGTATAAGAATGACATCTTGTAGCGACTCGCAACACCGTCTGTACTGACTTGTAGAGATTCCCCGTATTTTATTTTGTGCTTGAATTATTTATGACTAATATTCAACGAGAATGACTTCTGTTATATAAAGAATAATGTTCAATATAGTATAATATAATAACACCTGCACACCTACAGTTACGATGTCTCATCATTCGTGGGAATAAAACGAGGACGTATGTACAACGCGATAAAACTAAACTTGGACAATTCGTCGTAAACTATAGGAATTCGAGGCTTGTTTGAAGAAATATTTCGCCCCTATGGACAACTGCGGCTTGTTAAAGGATATAGGTCGTTATCTTATGCAACCATAGAAAAGCGCTAAATCAAAGGCATAGGTATACATACATATATGCGTTTGATATTCTACCGGCTTGCTTTAGCTGGTAGAGTTAGAAATATTTTTAAAATCATAGGTATTAATATACATGTAACTAAAAGACAGCCAATATTGAAAATAAGTTGAAGAGAAAAAAAGATTAAATGAAGTATTATATAAGACTCATTACATACTCAAACTAAGTAAATAAAATAGAAAGAATCCAATTTCCTGATCATAACAAAAAATTTAAACTCGACATAGGCTCAAACTCGAATAGCTAAGGCAAGTCCCCAAAACCAAAAGATATGAATTTAAAAGAGCATCATTGTAAAACTTTTCAGTTTTTACACATAACGTGGACAGGCGACTTCAACAATATATTAGTCTTTGTTCTAGACAAGCGAAAGGTAGAGCAGTAGCGAGTGCCGACGACGGATACATTGAAATCTATATAGGACATTATCATTGGACAATCGATTTTCTTTGATAACAAATTTAATAAAAATTTACCACTGTATGTCTCACGACGACAAGATAGAGATACTACATTATGTTGGGTCACAAGCCCATCGTAGTCCGCTCCTCGATCAGGATACGCTTCAGTTACGCTGAAGGAGAGATATTTCAGGAATCTCTTCTGGATTCTTTCAATTGAGATTTGTTGGAATGTGTAATAAGGAAACCATACTAAAGATTGTTACGTTTTTTTTTTATTCTCTCTTTCCTCTTCGAATAATGTCGATCGTTACAATCGATTTGATTTAATCAAACATCGTTTTAAATTTTATTGATTCCTTAATTGAGACATGGAGAGTCATCTTATGGCCGATATCCTTTCTATACTCTTTTTGATAGCGGTCTCCATGCTGAACTAGTATCCGTTTCCGTTTTATTCGAGACGGGGAGAAGATCGTTGACGGTAGTATGGTGATCACGTTGTGCTAGAAGTAAAATTTCCTTCAAGTATAGTTCTGAGGAACTGCAACCTTGTGTTGGATATTCGGGGAAGTACTTCGTTTCCGTCACCCCTTTGTTGGTCGATACCGTAGATTGAGGTGAAAGGGGCGGAAGAACCGATGTGTTCGGAGTTATCGTAGCACGTTGTTCGAAGAACGGGGTTTTCTTTTTCCTATTTATCTTCTGGTTTCGTACGGGATTTTCCTCGTACATGGTTGATGTTGTATTGGGTCTGGGATACGAGTTTCCTCTTTTTCTGAATCCGGCTTCTACATTAGTCCGGGACGTATCCAGTCAATCATATTAAGGCTCGGACAGAGGAGAACCGTTGACCGGCTCCATCAGTTGCCGTCCGTCGCCGACAGCCGCCGTTGGAATTACCGCCGGAAATAAGTGTGAAATTCCATTCTTCCCAAGTTTTCTTTCTTTTTATGTTTTTTTATCTTTCGCTTTCCATATTTAAAATTTTGTTTAGAGTCGAGTCGAATATTTATCGAAATGTATATTTAAAATTTTATTTACAGTCACAAAAAATATAAAATCGAGTCGAATATTTATCGAAAACGTATATTTAAAATTTTATTTAGCGTCACAAGAATTATAGACTCGAGTCGAATATTTCTTCTTTTTACTTAGGCAGAGTGATATTTATTTAGTACTTATTAGTGTGGTTGTATGTAAACGACCCCTTTGGCCAGAGGTATCGGACTTTATTGGATTTAATATTATTTTTCTTAAAAATTTCATATTCACAGATTTTGTTTTTTTTTTTCACTTCGTTCGTATTAAAAACTCATCGACGCTACGTGTTTGTTTTAATTGTACCGAGGTTCTCCTTACGACCGCCCACCAATCTTCTTTTTAGCCCCTTTAATTTTATTTATTTGGCTTCCTACTTACCAAGGAGCGCACAGAAGGGGTGAAGCAGATGGCGCCCTCATATCATTTATTCCCTTTTAACCACGCCCTCGCCGACGAGCCGGCTGGCGCCTGTGTGCGAACGAGTTCCTGGGGATAATTGGTGGAGTAGGGAATTTCGGGCCTCCATTTGTAGGATTTAGAAACGAGGAAGAGGTGCCAAAAAAACCGTCAAAAGATGCATACTCCAACTTGGAGCGCACCAACGTATAATACAACATTTTGATTGCAGAAATATTATTGAAGCCTCTACATGGTCTGACAAGGAACCCTAATAATTTTGAGGCTGGCGCACAAATAGATGAGACATGCAGACCGAATGCAGAAAGTATACCACAATCGGTTGACCGCTTAATTAAAGATAACTCTCTGTCAGCTGGAAATACACTGAAGACAGAGTCAAACAATTCAGCGCTACCTATGTCACCATCTAGCCACGTTTCACTAGCAGCATCGACAACACCGGTCGAAGAATATAATGCATTAGTTTGAATTCTTAATCCTCTAACATTCTGGTAGCGTATGTTTAAAATTCTGTTCGTCGTGTTAATTGTGCTAGACTGTACTAATTTTCCGCAGCCATAGACTGGACAATCTGCGGAATATCTCTACTATATTTTATTCTAATGTTTGCCTCACCCGCCATCCTCTGGTCATCCTCCTCCTTCTCCTCCTTCTTAGTGTTGGTCTACAAATCTAACTGATGAGGAGTTCTATTTCTAGAAATCACCACCATTCTGTACTTATCCACGTGTTTTATACTTCCACGGTTTGTCATAGCTTTCCTAACATCCAACTCGTTCAACAAGGTAATCTTAATTGGTCTTCCTCCATCAGTTTTCGTTGGGTCAAATCTACCCAATCTCATTGATTTCATGTTATCGAAGCAAATATCCAACGTCGATAAAACAGCCCGCACAGCATCGGTATCCTCAGCAACCCGTTCCTCCCTACTTCCAGTTCCCTTCTCAAGCAAGTTAAATCAAATAATATTGTTTTTACGCTTTTCCCACTCTATGACCTCCTGAACAATTTTCGCCGTCTCCACGACACTGGTCGCAGAAGAAATAATGGTATTTTGTTTCTTCATAAGTTGTAGATGAGCTGGAAGATAGTTTCCTTTTCCTTACCTACATTTTTTGAAATACATGAGTTTAGGTCAGGCTCTTGTCAGACAAGTTTTAAACTTACAAGTAGTATTAATATGTAATGTTTTTATTTTCAATTACAAAGTCATGGAAGTGGGGAGACATCAGATAACCAGAGAAAAAAGGTGAAATTGTGGGATTATGGAAAGATGGGACGTCTTTTGCACAAATAAGTGCTGTATGCAATATACCAGTAAGCAATTCAAGACGCTAGCGCAACTAATTGTAATTTAATTTTTCAATGATTACCAATATTTAGTAATATTTATTTACGTGGTAATGAGATTTATATTATACAATAAGCTATTATTCGCTGATCTAGTTATATGGATTAATTTTGAATTTAAGTGAAATATACTGTAGTTTAACTATGTGCAGTCATGTGACGTCATGTACCACTCCATCTACTTGACTGACTTTCGCTAGTCGGTTGCCGTGGTAAGATATGCCGAACATCGAATTTAGTTCATGGTGCATATGACGTATGTGCTTTTTCTAAGGGAACAAACTTTACTTCCTTTCCAGAACAGTACGGCATAAATATTAGTAAACCGATTTAGGATAGAAGGGAATATAGAAAGGCGGCGACGCCCGAGACCTGCAGGAAGGAAAACCACTCTGCAAGAAGATGAAAAAATTATAAATTTATTCAATAATCATTTTCTGATAGCAACGAAAGTACCGTAAGAAACTAAGAAACCGGTATTTCGGTTTGTAAACACACCATTATAAATCGTACGGTTGAAACAGGGTTAAGACCAAGAAGACCAGCTAGAATATTAGACCTTCCAGCAGCACATGCAGAATTAAGATTCCATTTTGCAATTGGAAATTTATATAGAGACTGGGCAAATGTTATGTTTAGCGATGAAAAACTTTTAGGTCTAACGAATTTTCTTTTAAATTAGTACATAGACATGCAAAAGTAAGATGCAATAGCGAGTATGTTGCTCGACATACACAAAGTGGTTGAATTTCGGCAGCGTATTGGCTGGTCCTGAGAATTTTGTAAAGATAGACGGAAGATTAACATCCGTACAGTATATAAATTTACTTGATACTTATAAATATTACCATTAGCTTATGCTAACGATGGACATATGTTGTTTATGCAAGATAATTTTGCCGTGCATACCACTAGGATAGTTAAAAATTGGAGTGAAGAACATCCGGGAGTAGAATGGCCTTCTAAATCTCGGGACCTGAACGCAATCGAGAATCGCTGGGGTCAAATTGTAAACCATTGGGATGACATACAACGCCGAGATTTAAGAATTCGAAGTAATCTGGATAATGCCGTTCAAGAAACATCCTGCATGACGTAAATAAATTTTCAAATTATTATAAATGGGGGTGACTGGACTTCATACTAGAATTTCTAGTATTATGAAGTATTAGAATTTAGTTTGAAAATTTTGTGTGATATGTTTATTATTCTTAATGGATACATTTATGATAATAATATAATCTCCTATTTCTTGTATATTATAAAAGTTAAATTGTAGTAATATTAGCCACAGATCAACTAGATTGGAATATATCACGTCCAGTATTCTCCAATGATTTTTATTTAGGAAAAGAACGAAAATAATTTTTATCATTCACAATAAAATCAAAGATACAAATGCATAATTCGTATAAGCCATATATTAAGGCAATATGAGAAAAAGGAGGTACAGCAAGTTTCGTTTCTTTTTCAATCCTCGCATAAGCGGAAAATGCACGAATTCGAATATTTTTTCATAAAAGTACTGGTGAAGTAGCTGAACTAGAGTTCCGGAGTACTTCATTAATTCTTATTCGTCATTATTATTTAAATAAGGTGGAAGTACGACTGTACGAAGTTGTGCAGTATCGGAAGAAATTATTACTTATCTTGTTTAGGTTGCTTTCCCCCTTATTCCCTTTTACAAACTAAAATTACTATTTAAGAACGATTTTTATTTTACGCGAATTCCAAAACAAAATCTGAAATTTAAAGGTGAAGCTCCTTTTATAGAAACCGCTGTCTGTTATTTAAGA
Organism: Chrysina gloriosa; assembly: GCA_038088585.1. Taxonomy (NCBI): domain Eukaryota; kingdom Metazoa; phylum Arthropoda; class Insecta; order Coleoptera; family Scarabaeidae; genus Chrysina; species Chrysina gloriosa. The sequence goes on from CM076089.1 coordinate 35,616,882, forward strand.
CAAGCAAACTATTGATTCAACAGTTTCATGCATTCATCACTATCAATGATGAATGCGGATTACGGATAAGGTTGAATTTCGCTTGCAATATTTCTGCCGATACTACTTGTCAATCGTCCAAGTTTAGTTTGGTCCCATTGTACATACGCAAGGAACACAACAACACGCTAGTCGTATGGGCGAGTGATAAGCAATAAGAAGTGGGCTGACGAACAATGAGTCATACGTATCTAATTGTAAGTGGAAGTGCCTAGAGTGCTGGAACAATTAGTATGCACGGGCAGTCACCAACCAGTCAATCAGTCAGTCGCAATCACAAATCACACACAAATAGATGTCCAACTCTATTGCCAAGGTCCTGACAGCTTTAGGGGTAGACGTAAGGGGAACGGTAAAACAGTAACATTAATTTCTCGTGGTTTACAACGCTGATTTCAAATATTAATGGTACTTGTACAGCCTTCGTTCGTAAAATAACAAGATATCATGGACTTCATGTTGTACAGTTTGCGTATTTATGTTAAAGACTTTAAGAGTACTTGATTTAGTGAATTTGTTTTGTTTTGTTCCCTTCTTTGTTTTGATTTCGATGTATTTTAATACTTTGTACTTTGTTGAAATTGCAGTATAAGCAGTTGCTTTAGTGTTATTCATCATAAGGGATAAGTTCTGATTTTATTATGTATATTTGATATTAATGACCCCATTTTTTTAGGAAAGTAATTGGTGACAAATAGCTTCGTATTGTACATTGTGTAGGAAATATAATAATGAGACCAAATTCAGGTCACCGAACCCAATACATGTATATCGTCTTGATCTTTTATAAATTCGTTTCCAAAAAAAATAAATACAATGCAGTAAGAGTATGTAAATTACATTTGAAAGATCATGATTTGGTACACGATATTAATAGAATTCAATTAAAATGGGGTGCAATACTTATATCATACCACAAAGAAAATGCTGTGTGCGTAATGAATGTAAATTAAACTAACAAGTTGAAAGTATCTACTAACAAATTTCAAATTGCAGATGATATTCATATCAATTCTGAACCATCAACATCTCAGGTATCTGGAGTGCAGAGCATTATAGGTAGTTTGACTTTATTGTTTTTAGAAATATGTTTATATTCAATTTGCAGAGCATGTTCCTCTTGATGTGAACATTGGAACACTTAAAACAAACACTTAAGCAAATTACTTGTATTTCGAGCTTTATTTCCTATGCCCTATTATTCACTTCTGTGACTGGGTTCTAAATGGGGCAATGTAAATTTTTCCGTACAGTAGCTTATTTTATAAAACTATGACTAAATTACTTATTGTCTCCTGTAAAGGGGACCAATCTCAAAGTTTTAATACAAACCAGATATACCTAATACATCATGATTTTGATTAACCATGGTGATATAATAACACGTAACATAGAGTTGGCGCGGACTGTCCGCTTTCTGTTTGACCGAGCCTTAAGGCCTCTCTATGTAAAACGCAACGAGTAGTTATTACTGATGGGCTTTTATTCCGCAGAAAAGTCAGAAACCCCTTTATACTTCCTGTCATTGCAGCAAAGCCATCTACATACATATAGCAATGCAATCCGTCCACTTAAGTCCGTTATCTTGAAAGAAACTATTAGCAGCAGCGAATATATCGGCTCCAGTGGTTGTTGTTTCAAGTTCCCGCCAAAATAGGTATTTCTCAATAATTTCTGATCCGCAAACAAATCTCACAATAGCTAATAATTGAGCTTTTGCTGAAATGTCGATGCTTTCATCTAACTGTAGAGCAAATTGCGTGTTTGTTAAGTTTTCTATGACATTATTTTGAATATCAAGTGACATGTCCTTAATACGCCGATGAACTGTATCATTGGACAGAGGTACTTTTGAAATCTGTTCAACTGCTTCCGGTCCCAACATAATAGCAACAATTTCTTTACATGCCGGTAATATAAGCTCTTCGCTGATGTTATGGGGTTTCTGTTTCTTGGTAATCATTTCAGAAATTTTGAATGATGCCAAAAGGGCTTTATCTGAGAGCTTTATTCGTTTTTCCATCATGACAGAAGAGGCTTGAATGGAAGTATACAGGTGTTGGAAATATTCTCGCGGTTTTTGAGAGACGGTGTGGTGGTTTCGTTCCAAATGCGTTTTCAGCTTGTTAGGTACCATAGACTCATTTGACAACACTATGCCACACACCAAACATTTCGGACTAGGTTTGTCCCCCGCGCCTGTCCACGTAAATCCAAAATTTATATATTCTTCTTTATAGTGGCGGTTATGTCGGTCCTGGTTTTACGTTACGTGATTACTAGATGATGAATACAGCGTATTTTTTTTTTCTCTTTGGAATATACGTATATTCATCTCCACTCTCCTCAGATGCAGAAGAGCTGTCGATGTCTAAGGCTTCCTCTTCCCTTATTACAAATCTGTCCATGATGAAAAGAGCGCACTAGCAACTAGCAAAGACACGAAACAGCGAAACAGAAGAAACGCGCCAACTGATTACTGATTACCAAAAATAAAACGATTAAGAAGTTGATATCGGCCCTCTTATTATATACAACGGACTGACGATTCCTCCTGCTTTAAAGGAATGATGCGAGGTGGTGATGAAAATAATAATGCACTGAATTACTTCACTTATTTATTACCACGACGATTATTGCGACAACTTCGCGGTGGTTCACAAAACTGCTTGACGATGAGCTGAGCTACGACTGCCACTGTAATTCTAACTCTAACTGATAATGAGCTAAGCTACGACTGCTACTGTAACTCTAACTGCCTGTGTCGGCATATGTTGGTGATATATATATGGTCGGATAGAAAGTGTAGTTCCAAATAATGATAAAAGCCATCAATTAAATGCTTCTACCGGTACCTTAACCTTCCTATACTCACGTCAAAATGAAAGACGTATACTATACTATATAAATCGGTCTCATAGACCGTATGCGCGAGTATAGGAAGGTTAATCTACGTCTGATGGATTTATGAGACCTAGAAATGCACTTTCGTAACTGTCATAAATTACATGTAAATGATTTCTTACAGCCAAAATCTATAATGGCTTGAATGGAGCTTAAGTCTAATTAAAAGGTGATTATATACAATAGAATGAAAGCAGTTAAGTAGACTTTCCAGAAGGGACAAGGATTAATAGTCAGACGACAAAGTAGATATAATTATATGTGACACATAATGTGCACAAAATAATCGGATTTCGGTATACACAAAAACAAAGTGAATGAGGAACACTCCAGAATTTCCGGAAATCCACTTTGAGTATCCACCGACATATTTTATTGACGCAGCCGACAATACCGACAAAGTTCAAAGGACGCCGCCCGCCGCAAAAAATGGAACTTTTCTAGTGAAGATTATTCACCAAATGGGGGATCGTTTGTTTCAGAGTTGAATGCAAGATTATTATACGTATTAATATATTATATATTAAATGCGTATAATCACATATGTATAACGATGGGCGATTTCTTGCAAATTGGGCTACTCCAAGAAACGATTTGGCGATAATTTTGTTATGTTCTAGAATCTAGAACGATATTTTATCTGCGGAAGATTAGAAGACATTAAAAATCTTGCGACACACCTGACATGTATTCGCGACACACCAATGTGTCGCGACACGGCGGTTGAGAACCCCTGCACTAGACATGGACTTCGATAGCTTAGAAACAGAGACTAATACAACATCGGCATTGTCTACTATTCAATACCGAAACTTGGTCAATATCGGAAAATAGCCTGAAGACATAGATGAAAATATGCGATTGCATCTCATTCAGCAAGGCCAGGAAATTATTCAGCATATCAATACTAACTTCGCCGTAGCGTCAACAGTAACATGTTCAGATTCGTGTTCTTTAACATCAAAAGAAGAGACAAGAAGGCTTTCCCGGGAATGGTTTTACCGCGCATTAACTAACAGCTGAAAAGTTTTACGTACTTGCATGGCTTATTTTCCTTCCAAAGCATCATTATTTAGCTTTTGCTGTCGTCTGTGTCAGAACGTAAAGTAGTACCGAATGGATCAAACTTTCTGTTCGCACTTTATTGTAATTGTAAATGTATATCTATATTTCTTGCCCTTTCAAAGTAGGCAACCCATGTAACTTTAAAAATAATAAAAAAGGGCAGTGTCAATTCAGTGGTGGCACATGGTAGATCAGTAGATTTTTTCATCAAGGGAACACAATCTCGTTTACCCAAAAACAACCGCAGTACCAACCAGCGACGATTATGATACAACCAGCATTCGCAAATTCCCTTTGGAAAATACAAATCAGTTTTGCTCAGCGGATGGATTTAACACTTGGTGAAAATTAAATCCAAAGGTTTCAAGTCACGAATCAAATGCACTACACAACCAAAGTTATTGCAAATGGAATGAGTTGGAAACCAGACTTAAAAAAGGACACACTATTGACAATATAGAGCCAAACTTAGTGGCAGACGAAATCAAAAAATGAAATCAGAATGTCTGATATTATAAAATTCCTTGCCAAACAAAATGTGGCTTTATGTGGGCATACGGAAAGCGACGCCAGTACTAATAGAGGAAACTTTTTAGCAATGGTGCATTTAATTGAAAAGTACGATCCTGTATTTCGTGAACAAAATCTAAAATATGTGTCAAAATTCCAATCACACATATGAGACCAGATATGCAAAACGAATTTATTTAATTTTTGGGAAATAAAGTTCGCTAACACATCATTGGACAAATAAAAAAAAACAAGTATTCAATTATATTCGACAGCACTTCAGACATTTCTCCTAAAGACCAAACAAACCAGGTATTAGGATACGTAGTGAATGACAGTAAGGAAGTACAAGTAGTGACATCTTTTATAGATTTTATTGAAACAAAGACTAAAACTGCTGAAAGGAATTTCAAAGATGATTTTCCAGTGGCGTAGATATGTATTAGGTGATACAAATCTAGAAATTGTAAGAAGGGGTGAATAAAATATCGAAGAAATAAATTTAAATATGATTTGATCTAATTTTTGCTCATTCATATTTATATTTTTAAACAGGTTATACATTTACAAAGAAATATATGTCACACTAAACACGATTTATTGACATTGATTTTTAACCCATTAGAAGTCAGCGTACTCACTTGAGTACAGCCAAGTATAGACTTCAATTACAAATAGTTTACGATCCTTACCGTATCGTACCGTTATTTTATTTCATCACGACACTGATCAAAGCTATAGAAAAAACATGCGTGTAGTTTCAATTTTTTAAACAAAAATATCAGTCAAAGTCGTATCACGAAAACAGTATGCAGACAAGTGAATTATTTTGTTATTTCAAATATTACTGAACAATTATTTGTTTTTATAATCCATTAATATAATATACAGTACCTGGTGGACCGAGCCTTGCTCGGAGTTCCCAACATTTTTTGAATAATTTTGAACCAATTAATAACACTCTTTATTTTAGTTTTAATATTTAATTAATATTGTATATTTCAAGTATATATAGTAGCACATATATATTAAAAATTTATAAAAGTTGTATTAAAATTAATATTTACAGTTATATTTAAATACTTAAAAATAAATAAATTCAAGCTCAAAATCTTTCTTAAGAAATACACATTTTAAGTAAACATTTACATACCTTCTTTTCGCAACGCCTACTAATTGTGCATAAATTCTTTTATTTTGATTAAAAACTCAGCTCCGATTATTTTTGTAACTGTAAACAAAGTATCTGAATTTACATGTTGTTGTTAGTTTTCGTAGATATTTCTCTTTTATTAACATACTACTTTCAGCGCCATCTATGGTTTAGTAGTAAAGTTTTAATTACTTATAATTTCAAAAATATGAATGGAGTGAATCGAGACCGGGACCATGCTAAATCGGTTTTTCATCCCCAAAAACTTGCAGATACTAAATTGTAACAAAATCTTGAGAGTAATTTTCGATAACACATTTTATGTACCGCAGAAATAGGTAAAAGCGGGACAAAGAATTTTTCTGGGACCGGGACCATGCTAGATCAATCTTGTGTTCTCGAAAATCCCCAGGTACTAAATTGCATAAAAATTGCTACAGTCATTTTCGATAACTAATTTCATGTACCGCAATACCAGAAATGTGTGTAAACCGGGGCAAAATGGATTTTCCCCGGACCGGGATCATGCTAAATCGATTTCTCGTCCCCGAGAACCCCCAAGTACTAAATTTCATCAAAATCGTTAGAGCCGTTTTCGAGAACCCAATTCTATATAACATATACATATATATATATATACAAGAATTGCTCGTTTAAATATATTATATATCAACATAACTTATATACTAAAAACAAAATAATACAGACGTATGAACTTTATTGTACTCGTTTGAGTACAACGATAATGTCCATAAGTAAAATAGCTTTTCTTTGTCATATTTAAACAATGACTAAACAACTATTTACAGCTCAACAGTGCTACAAAGGGCTTCAAGAAGCTGTTGAAGCTATATTACGTGATAGTGACGATGATGAATTTGATATGGGTATCATACCACCTGTCTAAGTGCATTGACTGATGAAGAAAAAGGCGTTGAGGATGATATGACGTGACAAGACGTACCTGGTACTATTGAAGTGTTTACTAATCGCGCGGGTGTTGATAGCGAAGGCAGTGATGACAGTGACTATCAACCGCTGGCATCGAAAAGAATGTGACAAGATTTTCGGATATAAAAATTGGCTAGTGGCTAGTTCTCCAGGATATTATTATTCATTTGATTTCTATTCTGGAAAATCGCAGACACTTATTTCTGATCCATTGGGATCCCGAGTGGTCAAAAATTTATTAGGAAAACTGAATTGTATTCCAGCAAATCATGAAGTTTTTTTCACAACCTTTTTTATTGGTTACGATCTTTTAGTTTAGCTTAAAACCCTGGGGTACCATGCTACAAGAAGTATACGAGGAAACGGAATAAGAAAATGTCCGCTGATTAGCACGAAGGATATGAAAAAGAAAGACCGTGCCTCTTATAACTACAGGTTTGATAAGGGAAGCGAGCTGCTGTTTGTAAGATAGAAAGATAGGAGTGTGTGTATAATGGGAACTAACTTTGACACTATTCAACCGCTAGGAATTGCCAAGCGATGGTGTTTAATAAAGCGGGAGAAGACGGACGTGGGTATTTCCCGTTTGTTTCAAAATTATAATAAAAACATGGATGGGGTTGATGAACATCGATCAGTCCATCTCGTTATATAGAGTTGCTGTTGATGGTAAAAAGAGGTGATGGGTATTATTTACGTACATGTTGGACATGATTATTGCTAATTCTTGGTGCTTCCTTGTATTGAGTAATGATAATCACATGGATCAACTCATGTTCCGCCGTCATATCGGACGATATTATCTACGCCAAGGTGAACAAAGGAAACCGTGCCAGTCTGCATCAGTGGTTGAAGGTCTAGCTTAAGATGGAATTGGATAATATCCCGCCAAAATAGAAAAGCAGCTACGGTGTGTTATTTGTCATTCCAGGATACACTGGCAATGTAAGAAATGCCTAAAAACACTTTGTTTCATACATAGGCGATCAGTGTATTCATGTGAGTACACCCCTGTAACTCGTTAAAAATATCTTTTTTTTTTAATTATTATCTTTCGTTGTATGTATTTTCGCACAACCATTTGAAATTCTTACTATCACCTACCTTGACTTTTTTCTCGCTAGTGAACCATCATTACCGCCGTCTTCTTCATCACTCAAGTTTTCTTGAATATTTTCATTTATGTGATCACTGTCAGCATCCCACTTTGAAAGATTTTCCCAACCATCGTCTTCAACTTCGGAGATATTCTCTTCGTCGTCGCTTTGCATAAGAATATTTAGAAATTCTTCTTCCATATACGTTCCTAATCGTGGTGGTGGTATATTCATGATAAATAATGAAAAACTGCACAATGCACTTTGCCTATTGTACGTAAAACATAGTAATCGGTTGGTATGAATAAAAACATACGAGATTTTACATCCAATGAAAAATAGTTATGGGCAGAGTTACCTAAGCATTGCAACAATCCGTTACTATATGCGGATTCGTTCGGAGATGGGCACGTAAAAATTTTGCGAATTCGTCCGGTTCCCGTCGTGGAGGGTTAATGTTGTGATAGCTTCTTCCAATTTCAACGTTTGCGTTTCAAAATATTTTATCTTCTTGGGTAGGTATAACGCTATAATGTTTTTCTAATAAATTCTACATTACTTTGCAAAAATGAGTCCTGTAAGACAGTTTTGCATTTAACTATACTTTGAGTGTCCTCATTTAAACTATTTATAACATTTGCAACTTTTTCACATTTTCAGACTAAAAACAGGCTTCTAGCTACGCACCCGATTTAGCTACGATAGGTGAGGGTGATAAGGGTAGTGATATTTTTCTCTGCTGGCGCTTTTAAAAAGATTTTCTTAGTGCTGCTAATTAATTCATTTATATTTAGAAATTGCTTTTCACGAATTCTGCAATTCTATGCAAAGCATGGGCGGTGCATGTAATATGAAACATATTTTCAAATTTATTTTTCAGAAGTTTACCAGCTTTTATCATATAAGCGACAGCATTATTAACAAAAAATAAAGCTTTTTCTCGGCTCACAACACATTCGAATATATCATCAATTCAACTATCAATGGCATCATCTATCGTATTTGCATTCACCAGTTCAACTATTTTGGCCGGTATCAAGTACGGTTTAGTTGACTGATCAGAAGGCAAGACATCTATCATAACATGAACCATGCTCCTGTGTAATATATCCATGGTCTCATCTAGGTTAATCCAAAAATAGTTCTCTCCCTCATGTTCCCGAATTTTATTCTTTACTTTGGCATATATTTTTGAAAGATAATTTTTGCGTAAATTTGATTCATCTGGAGTACGTTTACCTGTATATTTTGTAAGAAATTGTCTGTAAACTGGATTATAAAGCGTTTGAAACGGAATATTCGCAGCCACATGTACTTCGCAAAGATCGCTAAAAAATATCAGCTGACGGTCATGTATTCTGGTGAATTTCAATTTTCAGATGATCTACCCATCTTTTTTTTACACATTTCAAAGTAACCAAACGTAGATTACAGTGAATCTTCGTATTATTAACAATTGTTTAGCAGCCATGGTTCTTGCTCCAAGAAATTAGGATTGCTTGACGATGACATTTGTGAGGCGCTATAATAATTACGGTAAAATAGCAATAAAGAATAGTATGTATCCCTATTTTCAACAAACAAAATAAAAACAGTCCTCCTAGTATGAAAGAAAGAAAGAGATCTTGCGATACCTACTCGAAAAAAAAATTATTTATGAAATAATAGAAGAAACCAAACCTTGCTAATCCTAAACTAAAGTTGTATTAACAAAAGATCTGAATGATGTAAAAATACTAACCCGAAAATTAAAGCAGAACTACTCTACCTCATTATTAAATACTATTCCGACAACAAAAATCCGGATAAGTCTTATAGACTACATATTTTCACTATTTTTTAGCAGTACCTATGTATAATCCAATCGTTTGTCATGTTCATGGCAATTTTGATGTAGCCATTCCCTTCTAATGTTCCGAATAGTGTTTTTAGAGACTCCAAATCTATTACCTAGTCTCCTTATCGATCATTCTTCTCCACGTAATGTAATTACTGGCATTTTTTAGCAGCATGCAGTATAATGGCATGTGTCAATAATGATTTAAAGATGAAATAACCTTTGACAAGGCAAAAGTCACATTTGAAGTACATTATTCTAAGTGTTCAATGTTTTGTTGCCGCAATAGTACGTTGGTCCACGGAATAATCGCGCTGTAAGTGTTCCGAACGTCTCTGTTCCTGCGTCTTTGTGACGCAGTAGGGGTCGCCGTCGGTGCGGTCTATACTACAAGTCAATTAGGCAAAAGAAAGGAAACAAGCCTCTTCAATAGACGTGTTCATAAAAAGTTTAGAAGGCGTTCCCAATTGAAGTAGGTATATTCTATTGAAGAAGTCTGTTGTTTTCTAATTTTCCTATAATGGTAGAGTAATAAGCTAAGTACAAAGTAAAGTGTACGAAATTCATCCCCAGCCATAACTTCGTCCCCTTCCTTAACTTCCTTCAACAGTTCAGCAATCTAGTGAGAGCGTAGGAAACTATTCCGAACTATTCAGTTGACTTTTGACGCAATTGCTTAGTTCTGCTTATTTACGTTTTTAGTTTTTGTAAAAACTTACTACAGTGTGAAATCAACTTTAAGTAGTTGTATTGACGACGTAAGTGTTGCATTATTCAGTGATTGCTAATAATAAATTACTATTTAAATATTGTGTTCCAGTTATCAGAGCCGTGTACAGTGAGAGCAAAAATAATGCTCCGTCGATTTCCCAATATTTCTTTCTTTCTTTATCAAAATTATTTTCCGTCCCAACTTCAAGTTGGTTAAATATCAAAATACACATTTTCCATGAGCGCATGGGCGTAAATGGAATTGAAAATAAAACTTTATTGTAGTTTAAATATAAAAAACAAATATAGAAGAATAATAATTTGATTATTACATCATCTATTCAATTTGATACACAAAGTCGATGTTATTTTAAGAAAGATGAAGCCACGCTTCATCCGTAAAGAACGTGCGGTTCGAAATATTATCATCATTTAAATTATCGTTGAATCAGTTACAATATTCAAATCTCTTTCTATAATCTTCTAGATATAGTTGCTGGATAATGGATACTTTATATGGGTGCACGTGTATTTTTGTTTTTAAAGGGGTTCGCCAGCTACAAGATTATAAACCTATAAAAGTAATTTGTAACATCCAATATTCCGCTTTAGTAAATAAAATATACCTGTTTGTTCAGATAGTTTTCGAAAAGATTCATTTCCTTTTGAATTACCTTTACAGACACTCCCGCTTTGGCGAAAGCGTATTACAATATCCCTCTGATGTAAATATATCATACTGATACTGTGTCTTTAGGAATGGCTTTGGAAAATGTGTACGACAGAGTCGTGTAGAATACGTTTACAACAAAAATAAACTTCTAGAATAAATGCGGCTTGCTCCAACGAATAAGACATTTTGTTAATATCTAACATAACCAATAAAAATATTACAGTTTATTACTCGTTTAAAAATCATTAAAATAATACTTACAAGTCCGCTAATTATTAATACGGGTAGCTATGAAAAGAACTATTTTCCTATAATACATACGAAAAATTTAAGGCTTAAAGAAATAAAAATCGATAAAACTCGGATAGCAATTAAATATAATACGCGACACTGAACCTTTTTATCATGTACTTAATATGAATATACTTTTGTTAATAACTAGCAACCAATCAGCGATTGCCAACCTAGAATTGCACGGAACGCCACTTTTGCTCTCACAGTAGCTGTAGTTATCTGGTCAGAAGCAGTCACCATTTTTGTTCTTATCAGAGCCCTAAATCCGTCCCCTTTAAGGTTCTTGTTTCTGTTTTTCTTTTGTAAATTAATTAGTTACTTTATCTATTACTGACCATTTAGACTGTTTCCGTTGATTTAAAATCACCTTGACCTTATTATGTGTTTAGTGCTTCTGTGCCCTACTCTTAAAGAAAACAATTAATGGTAATTTTATTTCTATTGGCAAGTCTTCCAAAGACAAGCCAACAGTGCTTGTTCTTGACGGTCACTATACCCACACTAGAAATCTGGAGCTTATTGACCGGTCAAGAGAGGCAAGAGTATCTGTAGTTTGCCTTTCTTCTCACTCAACGGACAAGCTCCAGCCGTTAGATGTAGCATTTATGTTTCCCCTGAAAACTCGATACGCAAAGGCTACAGAGCAATGGTCGGTATTTCACCCAAACAGAACTGTGAAAAGTCAATTTCAAGTTCATTGTGATTTTTTTGAAACTGCTGTCAATAGCTTCAGGAATGTATCCGTTTAATCCCGATATATTTCAAGATAATGATTTCATAGCTAGAAAGCTGGAAGAGCCGGCAGTGCCTGAGAATAAGGGAAATGATGACAGCCAGAATGCTTCAACTCCACCTGAGGTGTTCAGTCCAAGTGATATTCAGAAAGCTCCAGTAATCCAGCCTTCCAAATCTAGAGTCAGTACCTCATTCCTGGTAATGGGAACTCCACATAAGACGTTTCTAAAAGCTTGTATGGGAAACAAACAAAATTTCAAGCGATGAAGATGCATAATGACTATTTTGTGGAAAGCGTTTTTCCCAAGAAAAACTAGGAGAAAAGTTGGCAAAGTGTTTGAAATGTGTTCATTTTCTGAAAAACCAAAAACTTTGTGATTCTTGTTTGCATGGGTAAATATATTTGATTATGTATAAAGATATATAACATGTTTTCGTTTCAATAAATTTATAATAAGAAATACTAACACTGTTTTAATCAAATCCCCCAGCAATACAAATGAGTAGAAATCAACCTAAACAAGAAGACGGAATTACGACACCTTTTTAAAAAATCGAAAATATGAGCTTTTCTAATTATTTACCTTTTTCCTCACGGGAGATTAGAGTTACAGTGGGAGTAGTGTTAGGCATGGAATTGAGTTACTTGAATCAGCTTTAGTTTTTAATTATCTTTAACTTTATTCAAATTTTTAGAATTAAATATTTTGCGTAGGGGGACGGTATTTGCGCATTTTACTTTAATAAAATATACAAAATATGTATATATATATATATAATATAAGGACAAAAATAATATTACATAAAGACGATATAACTATGTTAAAAGTAGCTTTCTACAATGTATGAATAAAAATAGGAAAACCTAAAACAAATATATACCTAATAAAAAAAAAAATTAGTGTAATGTTTACAATAAAGCGAAATTTTTGTTTATAAAAGTTTTAAATTATTATAGTTCTTTAAATTGCTTCCGAAAGAAAACCGATGAAACCGAAGTTTGCTAGTTCTTTAAACAAAATTTTATTATTGTTTTAAAATACAATTGAATCAGAGTATCTAATTGCAAACAGGTACTCTGCATGTTCCTTTAATAAAGTTTCTGCATTGATATTGTTCATATAGAAGAATGTGAAAGTACAGTACCCTGTTTATCAATAGACAAAATCTTTCTTTTTAAATTTGAAGTTATTTTACATTTTAGTACTGATCACTGTTGTAAGCCCACGAGAATCAAGAACAGAAACAAAAATGCTTGTGATGTAACATTCACACGACAGAGAAAAGATTTCCAAATAGCGATCGTTGATTCCCTGTTCCCTTACATTACTTGTCTGTCGTTATAAGCAAAGGAACAAATAAACATCTTATATTCGATTCTTTTATTCTGCTGTATCGAATGTTAAACAAACATCTATAATCTATAGTATAGTCTTTATATCTAAATTACTGTTATATTGAATCTGTGAGTTAGTGGTGTGACACGTATGTGCACATAATTACGTTTATTGAAATCGCAGAAAGTATTTTAAAAAATTTATTTAAAATTACAACTAAAACTAACACAAAATAACATAAAGAATAACGTACGCAACCTTAGAGCCTAAAGATACAAATTATCTATTGGGATTCTAAGTTCTAAGTGTCCCTAGGAATGTATGTCGCGTAATTTAATAACTCGTCCTGTAAACAATTCTAGTCGGGGTTTGTGGAATTCTTTCAGGGATGATATTAGTATTTTAAACGGAAGATGTATATTTTAAGGGAACGTCTGGCGTTTAGTTATGTCTGTTGTTTGTTGTCCGAACATAACTCCTTCCCCCGTAAGACAAAACGTCCTCGTTTTGCGTATTCGCAACTACAATATTTGCTAACGTATATACACATTTGTATGACATCGGTTTCCTTTGTGAAAACTTAACTATCTTGAAATTCTCGTTACAGAAAAATGTATGTAATGCGCTATAAGTGTAAAGTAATATGAAAGCCTAAGTATTGGGTTTATTCTTTGAAATTTCATTCGACTGTTTTACTTAATTTATAATTCTCAACAACAGGTTGAATTTTAGAAGTAAAATTATTAAAGGTATCATCATAGGTCTGGTCTTCAATAATAATTTTACAAGCGTTTTCCGAAGTTATTGCAACACTACGTTTAACTTTAATTGTGTTTACTTTAGTCGGACATTCTTCAGTCACTTAAAATTCATTTTCTGATGGTATTCTTATTTTACCATTTTTAAATTGCGTATAAATTCTATAGTCATTACTGATTTTAGAAAACGTTCAATTTTCACTTATTTTAAGACAACACTTATTTGATGTTGCATGATGAACGCAAAGCATTTGTTGGTATATAGTCTGGCACTGGTCTTCGGTCCACAATTCCTCTCTCGCACTTTGAAGATGGAATTTTGCAGGTGGTACTGCGTCTTGCAAGTTCGGGAGTGGATATATTCGGGAATATTGGTAGATGGGATTTTTAAGAATAAGTATATACACCATGCACGTGATTGTGTTCTTAAGCCTCCCCTATTATTTTTAGGAAAATAAATTGTGTTTATTATGTATTAAACAATGTTTACGCATTGTTTATGTAGTACAATAAAGCAATTTTTACAACGAATATATAATAAATACCATATTTATTCATTACTGAATTTAAAAATGCAAACAAATTTCCAATAATTCATGAAATTTTAGTGCATGCACTATAAATAGCAAGTGCGGAGGCTACCCATAAGTCTGCCTCCGCGCCGATATAAATATAGTGCTATAACCGATGTTGTCCTCGTAAGTGCATATGTACTTTATATGGCAAAAACGAATGAGCGGAGGCTTGGGCTCTAGTTAGGTCGTATGAGATCGACAAGTTGTAGTGCGTTATCGTTCATAAAACGTTGGTAGTCCGCTCAAATATATGATAGTGCATCTGTTATGGCAGGGCATTTAAATGGTTTACAAAGCAAAATAAAAACAATTGCTCCTCAAACTCTTTTTGTATATTGTCACGCTCATTTTTTAAATTTAGTTTTGAATAAAGCTTTTAATAATAATAATAATAACAATAATAATACTTTATTATTGGGGGCACAAAATGTGCATGCAGGCGTCAGTATACGTAAAAATTCAAAAACAACAAACTAAAACATTCGTACGTACATGTTAAATGATACAGTTCACAACCCTGCACAGGTGTCAAAGTAACTATAAACACAAATACTAATCTAATTTAGTCATAGGGAAGCTCAGATAATGCTCTATGCAATAAAATGCTTTGGTACTTAAGTACCTTTTTGATTTGTTTCTGAGTTGCTCCGGGGAAGTACTCTGGCATCTGGAGGCAATTTATTAAAAAAATTAGACATGTATATAGAGCTGATTTTTTAGTCTTTGTGAGTCTACAGTACTGCGGCACCATGTCATTCTTATTTCTTATATTATAACTATGAAAATCAATATGTTTACTGAATTTATCCATGCATATATTGTACACTCTAAAATGTATAGGCAGGAAAAAGTCAGAATATTAAGACTAATAAGAGAAGCCCTACAATTAGCTCTATAATCAAGGCTGTTTAGAATTCTTACCGCCCTACGCTGCAATCTAAATGTTCTCTCCCACGAGGCTGCATTTTCCCAAACCAAAATCCCATATAAAATTAGCGATTGGCACAAGGAATAATAAACATTTAGTAGCACCCGCCTGGAAACATTAGAGCTCAACACCCGCAAAAGGTACACATTACTACTTAGTTTACTACAAAGCCTGTCAATATGGACGTCCCATTTAAGTGTAGGGTCAAGATAAATACCAAGAAATTTGACTTTTGCCATGAATTGCAATAAGTTGAAGTTATCTTTTCTAAGATTGTATACCATAGTCGCGGTTTTGCTGTCGTTAACGTCTAGTTTATTAGCAGCAAACCACGATGCCGCACTCGTCTGTGCCAACACTCGATTTTGCATTACACCATCAATATCACTACCGGAGTTCAAAGGAGTAGTATCATCAGCATAGAGAATCAGTGCAGAAGTATTTTCCACAATTAGGTCCAAGATATTACTATAAATTAAATACAATAATGACCCCAACACAGAGCCCTGCGGAACACCAAGCGAGGCGGATCGCGTGTTACAAATGGAACCCATTCCCCTTCTGAAGCCGTACTGTGACATTGTAAATAAACTGTTATCTTCAAAGAAATTAGTGATTTCAAGATATATACAAGTTATGTTTATTCGATTTATTGACTTTTGACAAATTCTTAATATATTCAAAAAACTTTCCGCAAAATTTATTAGAAAAGCTTATACATCAATATCCTTGTTTTGATGAAATTCAAATAAAAATGAATTATTTGTATATGACCCTCAAATATTCGGAGAATGTAAACCCCAACCGAGATGTTAAATTTAATCAATAAAAACGCTTTATGTGAATATATTCCGGAACTGAGTAAACTTATAAGTATTTTGTTACTATGCCGGTAACTTCTGCTTTAGTAGAGATGAGTTTTTGAACACTAAAAAGAATTAAACATTACAGCCGCAACATTATGAATCAAAATCGATTAAGCAGTTGAAAAAGGTCTTCTTAAATTATTAATGTAAAATTATATATTTTACGAGCAGGTAATTGATTATTTTGCTAGTATAAAGAATAGACGAATTCCTTTAATTTATCGAAAAAGTAAGCAATGCAGTTTTCCGCGTTTCAAAAAAAAATTTAGAATATTTATTTTAGTTTTTAAAGAACATAGATCTATTTACTTGTTACTATTATTTATCAATAATTTATTTTTTATATACCGTAGAATTTTATAAGTTATCATTATATTTGTTGCTTATTATTAGTTTACTAGGAGTTTGTTATCATTTTTAGAGTTTGTTTTTAGTTTAATAAGAGTTTGTTTGAAGCTTTTATTACCTTTTTACCTATAACCTTACACCTTTTACCCATTCCCCTATCCAGGCAAGATTTTAGTCTCATATCTACGTGGCTATAGCTAGACAATAAATTATATTTTGTTTTTAGCTCTTTTTTTATTAAATTTTATTCTACGCTTCCAATGATACACCAATACGTATAAAAATTCAATTTATTGAAAAAATTTGATTTATTTATTTAAAAGTTAGGTTACAATAGCCTCCCCTGCGCAAGAAGTCACAAGCCGCCCCTGGTTGTTAATAGAAGTACCTCTAAATTTTGAAAGTTTTAATATTTTATAAGGGAGAATATTGTCTGAATTAAGCAATTTCGATCTCTTACAAATTATAATCTATTAAGATGATCTGCAATTGCTGTTAATTCTGAATTGGAAATTATTTCTAAATTGACAATATCGGAAAAAACAAGAGAAATTGTTCTTTCTACGGTCCGGAGGATATTTAACATTTTAATTCCAACTTGGTTATTGTACTGGAGTAGTAGTTGCAGTTCTAGAACACTGCTAACATTCTGCACCAAACTTAAAATCAATTTTGCATTTCACGTGGTAGTTCTTGGTGAACTCTTTCTACGGGGAATTTGAACTACTGTTATAAGATTAATTTGTGAAGATTAATTTTGAATAGCTTACAATATTCTTGGAATACGTGGTTTTTAAATTCCTTTCCTTCATCATAGATAATCTTTTTAGGATAATTATGATGGGAGAAGTAGTGTCTTAATTTATTCAGAATCGTAATACCAGTTAGGTCTTGAACATAGTATTCCTGTGTATATCTCGAAAATAAATCTATAAGTGTTAAGAATTTATGTCGATCGAAAGCAAATATGTCTATGTGTACAATATCAAATGGCTTTTTGCTAATAGTGGGCCGCAAAAGGGTACTTTGTACAGATTTCTCTCGTATTTACCTAGGAAACAAGTTTCGTATTCGTTTATAATTTTGTTGATTTTAGTTTTCATGCCTGGTCAATAATATTTCAATTTTAAATGATTGTATGTTTCAGTAATAGCGTTGTGACTCTTAGAAAGGTACTCTTGGATTATATTCGACTGTCGTTTGTTATTTTCCATACCTTCTGTTAGTGAGGTACTTTTTATAAATTTTACGGTGCTGTCAAACAGGACTTGACACATTTTAATGAATAGTGGTTCTAATAAATTATCACAAAGATAGATGCCGTATAATTGATTAGGATCTATTATTTGTATAAGGGCGTCTTTTATACCTTGCAATTGATGACCATCACGGATCGTGATGGAATAATCGTGTTTAGAAAACGGTCGTGTATACTTGGCATTATAATGGTCGCCTAATTTCATTATAATGCGGTTTCGTTTTCGGAGGTGTTAAGAATTTCGTCGTAGTCAGTTAGAGATATATCTTCATCTAGATCTCCGTTGCAGAGTATTGAGAGTAGATCTAGGTCGTCGTCATTAATGGTTTCTTTGGTATTAATTGCGGTACGCCACAGCGCGTGTGCTACAGAATTTTCCTTGCTCTTTTTATATAATAGGACTTTATACTGAAATTTCTCGAGTTCAAGTCTCCATCTAATTAATCGAGAATTGGGATCCTTTGAGAAGAACAACCAAATCAAGGATTTGTGGCCGTTTCTATCAGAAATTTACGATCGAAAAGGTATAGCCTAATGTGCCTACATGTCTCAGCTATTGCGAACAGTTCTCGCTCGATAGTAGAATAATTGCGTTCTGCACTGTTTAGGGTTCTCGAATAAAATGCAATGGGCCTTGAGTTTTGCGAAAGAACGCCTCTTATTGCAACATTGAATGCGTCTGTTGTTGTTGAATGTCTTAGCAAAATCAGGGCAAGCAAGTACCAGGCCGTTAATTACCAATTCTTTACAATAATAGAATGCTTGCAGATAGGTTGAATTAGTTGTGTCTATTTTTGTCCCCTTTTTCAGAGAGCGGGTGAGTGGCCGTACTACTTAGCAAAGTTCTTAACAAATCGTCTATAATATCCGACAAGTCATAAAAATGCGCGCATTTCTTTTATAGTTTTTGTTAGTGGATAGTCTTGGACTGCTTTGATTTTGGCAAGTTTTGGTTTAATATCATTTGAAGTGATTATGTGACTCTAAAAGCTACTCCTTTACTTAAAAATTCAGATTGGTCAAGTTGTACTTGTAAATTGCAGCGTTTCAATTTGTCGAATATTTATTTGATGTGCACAAGGTGTTCTTGGAGGTATTTTGAGAATATCACTATATCTTCCATGTAGACGAAACATGATTTATAAAGATGTTCTTGTAGGATGTTGGAAGACACTTGGGCGTTTTCCAGGCCAACTGGCATTCGTACATACTCGTAGTGTCCGTTGTTTACTACGAAAGCAGTTTTGTTCGACAGATTTAGGATCTATTTCAATCTGATGAAAGCCTTGCGCTAAGTCTAGAGTGGAAAAATATGTGCATTTACATAGGTCATCTAATATTTCGTCTATTCGGGGCAAAGGATATTTCTCCTCTATCGTTTTCTCGTTTAATTTACAGTAGTCAATTACAAGTCGTCACTTACGTTTGCCACTTGCGTCAAGTTTCTTTGGCACTATCCAGACAGGAGAACTGTATAAAGAAATACTGGGGCGAATGATTTTATTATTTAATAAGTTTTGTATTTGAGTTTGAATTTCACTTTTGAGATGATACGGATAACGGAATGACTTGCAAAATACGGGTACGTAATCTGTCGTTCAAATTTTGGGTTTTACCGAATTTGTGAATATAAGATCTGTGTTTTCAGAGAAGAAAATATCTTTATATTGTCGAAATAATGATGTTATTTTTGTTTTCTTTTCGTGGTTGAGGTGTTCAATGCGCAAACTATTAGCGATATCTAGGTGTGCGGATTCATTACGGGGATCTCTAATTTCGAAGTCAGTGAGGGGTTGTGCTTCTAATTGAACATGGAAATTTATCTCCAACTCGCGTTCTCTTCGAAGGGGATTGTGCAAATACCCTATTCAGCGTATGACATTGAAGTAGGAATTACAATATCATCTACGCAGGTTTCTTCGATAAATATTTGACCTTCTTCGATGTTAACGGGGACCTTTATATGATTTAATATTCCCTGCTTGAAAGGTCGAAAGTTCTTAAGGTTTAATTCCATAAAAAATGGTGTTTTAACGGGCCTACTTGTAATGTTCTCGTACCATAATCTATTGTTGCTCTTAGCTTTTTAAAGTCGTCGCTATCGACAAGAGCGTCGAATCTGTCATGCCATTGTAAAATATGGAAATCTACTGAATGATCGATTCCAAATTCTTGTAAAATAGGGTATGATACATATTCATCGTTCTCGATCGTTTGATTTAGACTTTTTACAGAAAAGGGTTTGTGAAATATATAATTTTGGAATTTAGCGAAAGCTGAGCATCATCAATTGATGGAGTCCAATGCTTCTGAATCTATCAGTATTTTAAGACCTAAACCGGGGATAGTTACAAAAGGTAGTTTCGGTTTAGAACTTACTGAATTTAGGTCAATTGAGGATCTAGTGGGGCTTCTGTCCGCAAAATGTCTTCCTTTTTCATCTACGTCGTTGAAGGAAAATTGATCTTGATTGTATTCTTAATCAGTTTAGAATTCAGTTCACTCGTATTCGGTTTCCTCAATGAATTCTACGTAATGCAATATCTCTACTTTAAATTGAGGGAGTCCTGAACTTCTAAAGGAGTTAGGGTGTCTATATGATGCAGATCTTTACGGTGGAAATTGACATAGGTGTTGGTGTTGGCGAGGTTGGTCTTTTTACCTGGCCGTTATTGAAAGATACATTTTATTCCGTTTTCTAGAAATATTTACAGGTCCATGCGGGAATGGGGTGGCGTTATTAACTACATTACGTGGAGTTAGTGGCGAGTAGTGTTGCAGCGGTTTGGACGCAAATTGGAAATTTTGTGCCGGCGTAAATGTTTGTGTATGAAATTGAGGAATAGAGTGTGGTTTGTTGACATCAGTTCTCTGGGGCTTTGAGGGATTCCTTTGTCTAATAACATTTAAAAATGTAATGTAATTTCTAAGGGGTACCAAACAATCTTCTAACGAGACGGACGTTTTATAAGCTGTGAATGGGTCAAGTAGTCCGGCTGGGAATGTACATAACGCTCGTTGATTGTACATATTACTTTTATAAATCTTAATATTTTGGTCAACTTCTATTATATTTATGTTCCGTTAACTGCTGTAATTTGTTTTTATGCGTTCATAATATGTATTATATTTTGCATGTGGGAGTTGATAATAAGTGATCAGATCGTTTTCAAGCAGCGTTCTGTTTCTCTGGTCGCGGAAACAATTTAACAATTCGTTTTTAACCTGGCGCCAGCTAGTACAATTCGAAACAATTAACGTGTCCCCAGCAGCACCAGTTAATTTGGAGCAACAAATTTCAAAATTTGTTGAATGTGCAATGTTCTTGACCTGTGGTTGTAACTTTATAGGTACTAATAAATTGTTCGCATTGCTGCAAAAAGTACGATAAATTTTTGCTTCCACCTTCGTATTGTGGAATTATTTCCCTTGCAATGTTTAATTCGGGGTAATTTACTGCCATTTCTCTGTCTGAATTATATGAACCAAGATTTACACTGGGGCTAGTGTTCACGCTTATGTTAGAAGCTGCAATTAAACGTTCCGTTTTATTGCACGGAGTAAAATTAAAACTTAGGGGCGATCTTTCGCGGAATTTACTCATATATAACTTATGGGTAATTCAATATGTATTATAACCCTTATGTGAATGGCAAAAACACCTTTAACAGCATAGCAAGGTACCCGGGTACCTGTATGGAAATAGTATTGGAAACTAACATTTTTGGTCGAAAATATGTGCAGAATCGCGGAAAATAAATCTGAGATTTACAATACACGCACATTTCTAGTAAAGTTTTCATCTAGTGTTAGCGCCCTAGGTTATGCAATGTATTATTGTTAAGATATGCAAGTTTGAAATTTAACGTCCATATTGCTATAGATATACCTTAAGTAGCAAATGTGAAACAAAAACTTGTATTATGTTGGTAATTTCCCTTATAGGAAAGATACATAAGTTAAACTTTTTCATGTGTATTGTTTTAGTCTATTTTAGCTTCTAGCCGAGTGAAGGTAACATTTCAAGTGAATTTTTTTTAAGAAAAAATGCATTCCAATGCAAGAGTTCGTTCTAAAAGATTTTCTTCAACAGATATAAGTAACATTATGTGAATGTGAAAGTAGTGAAGAAGATATAATACATTCTGAAAGTGATGAAGAATATATTCCACAATTAAAAGAGGTAGAAGCTTCAGATACTGAATT
The DNA here is from genome assembly GCA_038088585.1 of Chrysina gloriosa. NCBI lineage: Eukaryota > Metazoa > Arthropoda > Insecta > Coleoptera > Scarabaeidae > Chrysina > Chrysina gloriosa. The sequence continues at coordinate 35,639,127 of CM076089.1, forward strand.
AGTAGGAAACATAGAAACTGATGAAGACTCATACGACTCTGAAGAAAGTGAAACAAATGAAGAAATGGAAAAAAGCAAAAACACGTAAAGCTTGTACCAGATGTTCCAAATCGATTTGCAATGAACATTCAACAAACTGTCCAATATGCACAAAGTGTTGGCAAAGCGATCAATGAAAATTTATTTGTAGGTTAGTGTTCATTTCAGCTTGTTTTTTTATTTACATACATATATAAAAACTGAATTTTTGTGTTTGTTTTTCTTTTACCAAATAAATATTTTAGTCTAACGTATTCATAACGACTTTATTTTATTTTATTTTAGTAACATTTCACTAAAAATATACTTGTAATAATAGCTTTTTCATATTTAATGTATGAAGGTACCCGGGTACCTTGTCATACTGTTAAGGGTGTAAGAAGAAAATTGGTCTACCACGCCTATTCAAAATAATTCTTTAGCTCAAAAATAATGATAATTTAAAATTTATTATTAGTTAGGAGTGCTCAAGAAGTTTTAAGTATGTGGATCATCAGCTTCTATAAAAATTGAACTGAAAACGCTATAGGTACCCGGGTACCTTGCCATTCACATAAGGGATAATAATAAAAGAAACAACAAAATCACGGGATTTGTACGTACACAATAAAAATGGATATAATGTACAGCATCTAGAAGAGGGCAAGTGTGGCAAATAACATGGTACAGGTACCGGTGTTTAGCAGGTACTGAATCGTGGATTCCGCGTTGAGCTGAGGATCCTCCAGCAGTAGTTGTTGTTGCGGGGAATCGATTTTCCTTTGGAGACTTCTAAATTTATTAGTTTATGAGACAAACGTAAACACCATTAACGAACTACAAGATTATCTCAACGCTGCGTTGCAATGGTGGGACAAGCATGTCGTACATGCGGTGAATAATTCTTATATCGGGCACAGATGAGTATTGGGACTGGTAGGAATAACTTCGATATCTGTCGTGATAAGTAAGTCAATGCACCCAAAACAAAACTTTTAATTAACCATTTTCCTGTAATCAGTTTTCTCTCTTTTACACTAATTGCTTTACATTAATACCACATAATATTGTACATAACTTTCGCATCAAAGTGATAAAAACGCTGTGCTTTTATAGTTTATATCCGAGTAAATATATACAGTTGTATGATGTTTCATTTACAAAATGATACAGTAGAAATATTATTTGTATATCCAGTGAGATCGTAAAATATGGAAAAAACTCATAAAATCAAAGATATTTCTTTTTATGAAAATGGTCGAACATCTATAGCAACTTTTTGCAATAGGCACATTTTAGTGGTAGATACTATTTTGTTGAATTTATGATGTCATCGATTATTTTTAAATACCAACCTGTACTTTTTCTTCTTTAATTTGATAGAATAGTCCCTTCCCTATTCGATAATTAGAAAAAGTTATATGTTTTATTTGAAAGTTTCTGTAAAAAACAATAAAAACCATCTGACACTTAGTTGGCCATGGTGTGCATAAAATCGGCGAATAAGTGTTAGAAATGCAACCATTTGTGAATTGTCAAACAACAATGTGTAGTTAATGTGAACGTTTGATTTAATGTGGATGTTCTGTTCTTCTGATACAAATAAATCTTATATTTATGTGAAATTATTTTCAATTTTTGAAATATAATAAAATGCATGCAAGCGAAAGGCAAATAATTACAGTATTAATGATTTTGATGTAGGTGATAAAATCCATTCCCAATCTATGTAAGTCACTTATTTAATCAGAAATACCCAGATTGTCCACCCATAACTCAATCAACTGTAAGTAAAATTGTACAAAATTTGAAGAGTTGACGGATGTTAGAGATCGTGTTGGAAGTGACCGCCCTTCAATTGGAGACGAAGAACAACTGAATGTCGTATTGACCCTGGAAGAAATCGAATTAAATTATAACATTAGCAAAATAACAATCCTGAAAACATTTCATCCGGCAAAATATCATCCTTACAAAATGAAATTATTACAGCAACTAGCGGAAAACGATTTTGACCGCAGAATACAGTTTTGCGAATGAAACTGATGGATATGTGGCAGGATGACTCTACATTTGTACAACGAATAATTTTCTCAGACGGGGCTAGTTTTAGTATGCGCGGTTCAGTTCATAGACAAAATTGTTGTCATTGGTCGGCTCATGATCCGCATTGGATGCAAGCATTGCATACTCAGCACCCATGGGTAGGAATCGTTGATGATAAAGTTTTGGGACCCTTCTTGTTTAATCAAACGCCGGATGGAGATAGATATCTAAATTTTCTACAGTTTGAATTAGTTCCGTCATTAGCAGTGCTATTTCTAAACGAGGATGATCCAGATCTACCAAATAACACCATTTGAAATGACCACGATGGTACCCTTTCTCATTACGCCCTTCCTGTTCGAGAATATTTGAACGATATTTTCGGAAACAGATGGATCGGCAGGCGTGGATTTATAGAATAGCCAACTAGATAGCCCGCTATAAACTCACTAGATTCTTTCTGTGGGGTTATTTGAAAAATAAAGTTTATCTAAATAAGTCTAACACTATAGACGAACTAAAGGAGCTAATTAGTCGAATTCATTAATCGCCTTGGACACTGCTAAGTTGCAAATGGAGAATATTTTGAATGTCTACTATAATTATTTATTTATTTATTATTATTCTGTATTTATTTTTCTATTATTTATTTTTGCTAACGAAAATGTTTTATTAAAAAATTCTGTTCCTGTCATAATGTGAAAAATGTGTAAAAGAGAAACAGAACATCCACATTAAATCAAACGTTGACACTAACTAAATAATGATGTCTGATGGCTCACAAATTGTGCGCCGATTTTTAATACACCATGGCCAACAACAAAGTATCAGACGGTTTTTATCGTTTTTTTTTTTACAGAAACTTTCAAACACGACATATAACTTTTTTGTAATTGTCGAATAAGGAATGGAATATTCTATCAAATGAAAGAAAGAAAAGTACAAGTTGCAATTTAAAAAAGAAGGCGATGACGTCATAAGTTCAACAAATATTATCAATCAAATTACTATAAGTTTCCGAGCATTTTCATAAAAAAATTATCTTCGATTTTATGAGTTTTATTCCATACTTAACAAACTCAGTGCACGTATATCTAGTAACTATCGATAATTAGATTTATTGGCACTATCGATAGTTGCACTATTGGTAGTTACTACTGATAGTTACAAAACTGTCGATTATGTCCCTCATTATATATCATGCGATCGCACGAAGTAAAATGTACTGCTTTTTTTTGATGATGATGAACGTGTGTATCACATCTAGTTGTGGAATGCTTTGTCTGTCTTGGAAGCGCTATATCGTATTGACGAGTACTAATAAGGACGAAACCGGTCTACGGTTGCAGTCCGCGACAAACAAAGTATAATTCCCTCCGTTGATAATTATTGGTATATGCAATATAGGCTGCAGTGCAACCCTTGCACAACATTCTGTCAATGTTGCCGAATAAATAAACTTTAGTCAGGTCATTTATGTGAGAGTTACCGCAGATTTTTGTTTTTCTACTTTTTCATTTTAAAATGTCCTGTGCTTTAAACGCTTTTTTTCCACTGAATGGTGGTTCTTGGCCCACTGACTTACAGAGAAATTCACGAGAATGCATGAGCCGCTGCGAAACCATAGAATGTTTTCTCAGGCAATATCACCCAAATTACCATGCCCCATACACACAAAGGTGTGTATTGGGCAAAGGGCAAGAGATTCCGGCAATTAATGGTGGTTCTTGGTCCACTGCGACGAACCTCTATGGCTTATTGTACCTCCCTAGATTATTGGTTTACTTCTAGGGAATTTATTACCATACGCAGAGATCAAGAAAGTACGTATAGAACACACAGGATGCGCACAGATTTTTTTTGAAGTTTTTCTTAGACCGGCTCCCTTTCTCTGGGACTTGCCAGTATGGGTGCCTTCTCCGGTTCAATTCGTTTAGTTAGTTCACGCAGGATATTCAACCCTTCCCACAATGGTGTCAATTCTGGAAAACGCTTACATACTCAGTCACATCGGAAGAATTCGTGAAAAAGGCGGGGCTTCGCAGAAATAGGTTAAACCAATTTCCATGCCTACTTCGGCTTTAAGGTAACGATGCCTGTATATCTACTTTACTTTGAAATAATTGTGACATTTCTGCTGTACGGGTACCTTATAGGATAATATCGTATGTTAGTGCAAATACCTTGAATGTTGGCTGGTGTTAAAAACACTATTTGTAGTATTGCTAGTATTTCTTCGGAGAACCACAATGACAACTCTTCGCCTGGACTGATTGGCTTTACACATTGTAATAATAAGGTTTCTAAAGAGGAGCCAGATGAAAACGATCGTCGCACCAATGGCATAAATCTCAGTTGTACGTTATGACTATGGCAATCGTCAGACATCCTTAGTGACCTAATCCAGTGGACATCGTTAGTCCAAGCAGTTTTAGAGTCACTCTCAACTTCTATTTTTCCCAAATTATTAATCCCGACGGAAACCTGAAATGAACCCAATATTATTATTGTAATTATAATATATTATATTATATATATTTATTGTATTTTGTATATTTTATCAGTACTTTTTAATGCTCTGCCCCTATTTGTATTGCTATTGATAAGTTTAAATTTACTAATTGAACATACACGACCGTTTTAACAATGTTAAATGGATATTTTGACTATCTTTAATGGCGAATTTTGTAGTAGAATATGCGAAAATTTTGATAGTTTGCATTGTTAGTCGCGCTAAGTTTATATATTCTACATCTTGTCACTAGTGCTACAATTTAGCGGATAAACAGCTTTGCCATTTGCTACGTCTGAACTTTTTGTTGTAATTTTATCGCAATGGGCAATACAGGTTGTGCTACCTTAGCATGTGCACCCATTAAAACTTCAGGAGGTTATAGGTTTCCTAACCCAAGAAAAATGAGGCACTCTGAAATTTGGCTAGAAAAATGTGATCCAAAGCTAAAACTGCTCTATTGTCACCATTTTATTAGCATTGTCGAGCGTGTTCAAACAATTTTACGGGGCAATATTTTGGGCCGAACAATACTTTAAAAAGGTTGTTACTCCAAAATTATTTGCGCCAGGTGTAGATTACTTATATAATGTATATGATAGAGAAACGAGACTCGTGGATACTTTAGCCAATGACTCTGGAGCGAATTCCATTACTTAAGAGTAGTATACTTCAATTAATATCTTTTATAAGCAAGTGAAAAACTTATATTTATGTAGTTTCTGTAATATCCAGAATACCTTCAGGAATCTCTTTTCTTATTACCCCTAATATATATGTAATTAATAACAAACCTCTAATAACTTATTTTGATCACCCTTGATAAAGCTTACAACTAAAAACCAAAATTATTACTATTAACTAAGAGCTTTACTTTTGCTTTCTTGGACCTTCAAACTGCATAGTCAATTTAATCTACTAACGCAAAGAATGCTATTCTTACTAATACCTCAAAACCATGATATTAGACAACCTCAAAGCTCCAATATAAATTCTCACGAAGAATTTGCTGTGTCGAGTTAGTATTGGTAGTTTGTAAGAATATTTTGCGACCAACATTACTTGGTGCTTCTAGCAGCATTGGCGTTTTGTCGAGTACATTCAGAGTAAAAATGTTTTCTTACAAAATTCAAATGTTATATATACAAATATTTTGTATTAAATAAAGATATTTTGTTATAAAAAATAGTCAACGTTCTACCTTTAGTGAAAATAAACAATAACGACAAGATGAAGCTTTATTATGTCAAACTATGATGGTCCTCTTATCCTCCCGAGGACATCCGATGGTATGATGGATTTGTGCACGGTTTTTAACAACTTTTTGTCTTCTATCCGCAGGAGTTGATCAACTCTATTTATGATTGTGATGACATCTGTTACAATCGGGTGGATGAATTTATAAAATAACATTCGAGTTCCTTTTACATGTCTCCTGTGAGCGAGACTGATGTAGTCGACGCTATTCTTAAATTAAGTACTTCCAATGCTGCGGGTGACGAAAAGATCTTTGCAATTTTAGTCCCAGTTTTAGTGTATCTTGTAAATCTCTCTCTCCAACAGGGTATCTTCCCAGAAAAATTGAAGTCTGCATTAGTTATTCCATTTTACAAGAAGGGCGATCGGGATAGTATCGGTAATTATCGCCCTATTAGTGTCTTGTCTGTATTTTCGAAGGTTTTTGAAATTATTGTTAATCAGAAAATAACAAATTACTTTAAGAGATTTCAATACCTTTTCAGAAACCAGCATGGCTTCTGTTCTGGCAAATCAACAGACACTGCACTCTTTAACTTTCTATCTAAAGTATAGGCCTCTGTTGATAAAAACGTGCCTTGTTTAAGTATGATGATAGATTTATCAAAGGCTTTTGATACTGTAAATCATTTAATATTGCTACACAAACTTGAAAGATACGGTATAAATGGAGTAGCTTTGAAGTGGTTCGAATCATATCTTTTAGGGAGAAATCAAAAGGTTTCTATCCATGGTGAGGTGTCTGGTAGCGTAGATGTAAATTTGCGTGTCCCACAAGGGTCTGTATTGGGACCAACTTTATTCTTAATTTTTATTAACGATCTTCCTTGTTGTCTTCATGATATCACGGATGTTACTTTATATGCGGATGATATCAACTTAATAGTATCATCAAATACCATTAATAAGCTACTCGACACTGCGGTGTCGGTTTTTGTGGAATAAGTGATTGGATGGAAGTCAACAGAGTTATAATCAACAGTGAAAAGACACAATGTATATTATTTTATAATAAGAAAAGATATAACGTCTCTGATCTGGTTTTGGGTAATTCAAGAGTCGAATTGGTTGATAATGCTAGACTGTTGGGAGTTTATGTCGACGACAACCTCAAGTGGTCAAATCACATGGATCAACTGTGTCCTAGGCGTACCAAATCTTGCTACGCCCTTCTCCAGCTTAGGAAATCATGTGATATTTATGCACTCAAAGCTTTTTATTATTCAGATTTCTCTAGTAGAATGCGTTATGGGATTATTCATTGGGGCATGGGTGTTGATGTGGGTCGCGTATTTATACTGCAGAAAAGGGCGATCAGAACAATGTTTGGTTTGGGGCGGTTTAACTCGTGTAGAAGAATTTTTAGGAGTAACAGTATACTGACTGTTTACTATGTGTATGTTCTGGAGATGGTGTGTTATGTACATGAACACCGTAACTCTTTTGATTTCAGCACGTGTCATGCCTATGACACAAGAAATGCTGACTATATTTTACCTCCTGCTCACAAAACAGCCACATTTCAGAAAAGTGTGAATTTTATGGGATGCAAATTGTATAACTTATTGCCTATCGAGTTGAGGAGTTGTCATCCACTGTATAAATTTAAATAAAAATTAAAGAGTTGCTTGCTTCAAATTAACAGCTATTCAGTGAACGATTTTATTAGCTATTACCAATAAGATATATTTTTTTATTTTTTATTTTTTTGTGTTTTCTTTTACACACATATGTTGTATTTACATAGTATGCATGTTTTTGATGACGTTTTTCTTCTGCTTCTTGTAAGTGATCAGAAAACAATAAAGATTATTGTTATTATTATTATTATTATTATTTGAGAAGAAAAATGTCTGATATTACATTTTCCTTCTCAAATAAAGCTTCATATTTTACAATTTAGGTAATGATAAAATGTAACAATGCAAATATTGAAAGTAGTAATATACCAATATTACAACTCTAGTTCTACCCTGGTAGTAATAGTAGAAGTATGTGTAAATAAGAATATGCAAATTCATCCTTATCCGATGAAAAGCCTCAATCATCATCCGATTTGCTATTCTTCGTCCAATAAACCATCTTCAATATATATTTCTTAAATTTTCTTTGTATGATGTTATTCTGCCTGCCTGCCACAGCTATGTGCATCTACTGTATCGAATACATCTCTATAGAGTTTTCTATGTTACTCCTATTAACAACATTCAAAAATCACAACAATATGGAGGCAATCTCAGGACTGTATGACCATTATCCATTGCAATATTATCAATTATATATATATTGCGGAGGTGGTTTATTGCTGTTTATAATGTCTAATAACTCACTCTTCAACATTGAAGGATTATTGAGTTGCATTGCGGCCACGATATTATTTCAGCTGGTTTATTTGTGTTGTTTGGTGGTTTAGTTCTTTGCACACTCTGTTATGGTGCGTTGTCTAAAATAATAATTGAATGTTCTGGTATATGTGGCAGAAGTTCTGATTCAAACCACCGTTTGAAGTTTTCAAAATTCAATTAGTCATGGTAATTTAGATGAACACAAAAGTAATGATCCTGGAATGAACCCCATTTTATTTCCAGCATGACACATCGCCCATATTTTCCCATTACCATCTTTTTAAAAGACGTCTCTTTTGCACTCTGCCAGCATTTGGAAGCAGTATAATTTTTGTGCACATAGCTTTCGTCAAAGTACAGAACTGGTTTATGATTTCTTTGGTCATCATTGCTTTTGAAAATCTTAAATGTCGTGCTCTCTATGCTACAATATCATAACGTTCTATTAAATGTTGTCGATTCGACTGATATATTTTATGATTTTACGAAGGGTTTCTTTACAAGCCCTAAACCTTGTATTCTTCGTCACATATGCATGCAACATGTTTAATACTGGCTCAGTTTTTCAACAGCATATAACGGATCTGCAATAGAAATATTAGTAGTATGTAACATTAGACGTAGATTTAAATTACTTATCCATGTCATATAACTACTTCAAGGTTTTGGTATTAACATGGATATTGTGGGTTAACCTTCTGGCTTAGATTTGTCATATTAGCTTTAATACGAACAATGATCCATGTTGATCGGCCAATCATAGCAGCTCCTCTAGTGATTACCTGGTCAACAGGAAATGCATATTTTCCAGATTCGTTTTCGCTCTAACAGAAGTTTATTATGTTCTCTATCAAAGATAGTAATACATCGCATTTGGATTTTTTATCGACGTAGCTGTAGATAAACTGAAAAAAAATTAATAGCAATATATTGGAGGTTATCTACAGAGCAAATATTTGGATATTTGGATTAAGTTCAATACTTACTTTATATAATCCAAGTACAGCAATAGTTTTGAAAAAAAAAAAAACTGATCAAGAATAAGCAAGATAAACAGAAACAAATGGACAAGAGCGGCGAATATGAAACACGAAAACCAAAACAACAAGACGAAACTGCACAAATTCGAACTGGCACCCTTATTGGCTGATTGTACAAGCGCGCGCTAAAAACGCTAGTAGTTCGCTTATTTTCCGGGAGCCCAATAATTTTGGTCCACTATAGACCTATAACATTTGCTTTTAGTACCAGTGCATACTTCATAGTCAGCAAAGTGTCGCGACATTAACAAAAGAAAAAAACATGTCTAAAGGAACAAACTCCAACATGAAAAAAAGTATCAGAATTCTAACACAGAAAAACGCGTCATACAGAAAAAGGTTGCGCCAAACTACTACCTATGCTTCAAGTATCGCCTCCCGGAAGGTATCAATAAATTTGAATGAAGTGATCAAGAATTTTTCGAAAGTCAAATACAATGTGCAGCTAAAAATCGTAGGCATCACCGATTCAGCACAGATAACAAAATAACTGCGATAGCGCTATATAAGCAATGTAGAAGTGGCTATAAATTGTTGTCCCAGTTATTTGCTTTTCCAACAAGACACACACTAGCGTTGTTATTAAATACTATACCCATAAAAGCTAGCATGAATACTGTTACTTCCAACAGATTATAAAAAGTGATCAAGTAAAAGAAACCTTTGGGTAGAGTCTAATAGTGCCCCAAATAATATATAATAGGACAAATGATGAAATTAAAGGTTTAGAAAGCTTTGGAGATGTTAGGTCTAAAATATTGCAGACCATGTCCAGACAAGTTATTTCTAGTAAAGAAAATGGACAGTATTAGTAACTAATAATATTGTTTTAGGTATTTATGTTGAGGGGCGTCAACAGACAATGAAAGCAACCTGTTCTGTATCACTTCGTTCAGAGTGCAATGAAGGCTGCAGAAATTGCAAAAATCCGGAGAGAATCTATTGTGGCAGTGAATGCAGCAGTTCTCCGAGTTGTAGGTACGATTATGATCAGGACAAATAATGTTCGAGCAATTCAATAGTTGGTAGAAGAAACAAAACCCCACTGTGTGAAACACAATAAGGTGTTATACGATGGAATCTTTGAAATAGAAAATCAACACATTACATTACTTTTTGATTTTCTATATTTAATGAAAGTAGTGCGAAATAGTTTGTTAGCAAAAGAGATTGGCAATAAAATAAATAATGTCCAAAACTGCAAAATGGCAACATATTGATATGGCATGGCAGTGAGATAGTTTTAGTGGAGATTTGAGAGCTAAGCCAAAATTAACAGAACCTCATATTAATAAAAATAAAATGAAGGTAATGGAGGTGTCAACATCTACACAAGTATTCAGTCATACTGTTACTTCGACTATAAATATCATGGCTAAAACGGGTGGGATTAAAAAATATATATACAAAAGTATTCTTTTTTGATTTTGTGTTTTGACGATATTAAATGAATATGTAGACTGTAACTTGTTTATTGAATTAATCTTACGCCATCTTACAATTTTAATTTCATGTTTTTCCGCTAGTGACTCTGGTTGCCGCACGGCTATTTCAAAGTTATACCAAAATTATTTCTAACAAATATACCGCCGGCCCTGGAAGATCTATCTTTGAACCAAAGCACAAATATAATAACATATGTGAACATGCATTGTACATACAATGGTATAAAATATAAACATGAACATGAAGCTTCAAATATCCTGCTAAATCTAGTCCAATCAATTGTCATTTTCGTATATTGAGAAGATGCACACTTTCTGAACCGAACATTTTATCGCACCTCTATTAGTTCGGACAGCTACTACTGTTATCATACTATCACTTCCGGAATAAAGCACTGACTTTGTTCGAGACCTTCTGAATTTCAGTAGTCTTGTTTGCAACGAAGGTGTTTCATGCGTTAGGCTCTTCTGCTAATTATGCTTATACAATCGTTGAATCACACCAGTAAAATGTTCTGATTGATAATTGTAGAACCGCTCCCCAAAGTTTTGAGTCGCGGCAATGAAATGATTTTGATCCTAATTACGATTTTATTATCTGCATCTTTTGACTTCACATACGTACATGCACTATTGGTCTGCTGAGATGCCTCCCAATATGTATATATGTAAATCAGTGGAATGGCTTCATCCCAACCACTTTCACGTTGCCATAAACGCTGCAATATTATTTTCGTTTCTGTCGCTATAGGACCCCCAAACCAACAGGATCAAAGATTAAATCAGGTAAAATACTGCGCTTGGTCATCCTTTGTTTTCCTGTAGGCACGTCTACAATATACATATTTAAATTCGTCGTTTCTCAATTTCCAAAACACACCTAAAATGTTAGTAGTGTAATACAATACGCTACTTGATCACAATCGTTGCGTGAGAGATCAGTAGAGTTGCTCGTGCGGGCTATAAAACTTTGCTTTTTGTCAAAATCAGAGTTTAATTGGGAACCGTCGCAAATTGCGCGGACGGGTCAAATGTGTATATTCCGATCGCCTGCGAATAACTTCGATCTTGACAATTTTGCCTCGCATTAGCAATTCAAGAGATCAGACAATTGCTGTACTAAAAGATTTTGGAGGTATATTTGTTGTGATTCTATTCAACACATGAAGTTCTAAATTTGCTTGGAAGTTGTTCTAACTCGATTTTATAATTGATTGCGTTCTTAATTAAATTTCTGTTTGAGTCTGAGAAACCGCGGGCAACTTTAATACATTTAGTAGCCTTTGTGTTATAAAACATCACTGTAACCAGCTGTCCAGTAAACATCTCGCCGTTTGAAAGTTTCCGTCTTTCTCCGCAATCTGCAATCGATGGCTGTTGATATCAATACCTGGTTCTCTTGTTTTGAGTGGCTGTGTGACACTAAAGTTATCATTTTCATATAATAATGCGTTGTTTTGCTCTGCACGTTTCGCAATCTGCTACAGAGCTATCTTTGACGACATGATATATACACAAACAATTAGCACAAATTTTTAGTGCTCGAATTTGCTTCCACCTATCTGCTATTGGTAACGCTAATAGTTTCCTACAATAATATATGTTATGCAGACCTTTATAAAACTCACATGTTACCTTCTTGCCATAATTATTTCCACGATTTAGTTTTGTAAATTTACTGATACTTCATACGCTGCTAATGCACTATAACAATTAACCATAAACCTTTTAAAATTCCCTAAATCCGGTACCCCATTAAATTGTTCTATTCTGGCTTTTTTCATGCTGTTTTTGTACAGAGATCTACTTTTCTCGACATCAGCAAAATTAGAGTTCTGTCCCGCGATTTTACTAGCTCACCGAGTGAATTTAACTCTCTTACATGTTTGTTTAAGTCATCTATAAATTTTCTTAATAATGAAACGGATTCTCTTTGTATAATTGTCGCGCGTCGATTAACGGTTTCAAAAGACTTTGTATTATTGCCGGTTTATTTTCGAATTTTTCCGTTAGATGATTTCAGGCTTCATCATAATTTTCATTAGAAACTTTTAAACTTTGCTTTACCCCTTAAGCAATCAAGTAAATAATAAAATCTTTGTACATTATCAAATCTTTTGTTTTTATGCACTAATGAATTAAATATACGAGGGCTATTGTTTCTTCAACCTCCAATCGCACAATATGAATACCAGACATGCGGCAGGTGGCTGATGAGCGTACTGGTAGCTGCGCATCTCGCCCTCCACACGCTCTGTCACTGCCGAGTCCAACACGCCATTTCTTATTGAGCAGCAGTCAACATGGTTGTCTTTATTGATTCTCCCGCAAAATGTGAATTGCGCAGTATTATTCGTTTTTTGCAGGCAGAAGGAAATAGTGCAGCGGAAATTCATTGAAGAATGAGTCGAGTGTATGGAGACAGCTTTATGAGTGATGGTATTGTTCGTGAATGGTGTCGAAAGTTTAAAGATGGCCGAACTTACGTGCATGCTGAAGGGGAACGCAAGTATGTAGCTACAGACGACCTTGTTCAACAAGCTGACCAATTTAAGTACGCATTTACTCGTATTTTCATATTTTCAAACACATAGATTAACTGTTCAGGTGTAATTTTTTGTATTACTAACAAAATTACATTTTGCAACTCTTCCCGTGTGTGCAGTCAATTTTTTAAATAGCCGAATAAAACATACTCTAAAGGTGTAAGATCAGATGATTGTGGATTCCAATATTGAACTTCGATTAGAGTGTCATAAATTTGTGTTGAATATTGACGTATCTCTGTAGGCACCAGCATTGTATTGTTGGAAATACCCTTCATGCAATTCATCCTCTTGTAATATATTTACAAATAACCTCTCCCTCGGCTGCAATACTTCATTCGATTGCGAATTATTTTTGCCCCTTTCGTTTCCGATCCGGCAAGGTGATAGCAGTTCTGGAAGAATTCCTCAATTAGGTGAAGCATTTTGTGGTTTTTGAGCGCATTTGGATTTTATCGAGCTAGGCCCCAGCTTGCTATTTGAGAAAAGGTGGAGAAATCTGAATAGTAGATTTTCTTAGGGTAGTAACTTACGGATTATATATCTTCCGGTTCTCTAAACACCCATTTTGACAATATTACTCATCTAAATTAAATTTCTTAATTTGTTGAAATAAAATCATGTACACATTAGATACACGTAACTAAGCCGTTATATTCCGCTTTTAGGCGCTTTTTGTATTGGACTCATACAATTGGTTTGAGGTCTATTAGCGTTTGGCTGTAATTCTGGGGTTGATATCTACTAGTCGCATATCACTTCCCTCTGGAACAGAACACGGACCACCCTATTTGTTAAACTTCGAAACCAGAATTACGATTTATAAGAAGTAACCATTAAGAGTCGAGGTTAGATTACCCCAATACCCTAAGAAAATTGATTTTTTTATTGGTTTCATGGATGCTTTGAACTTTCTAGAGTATGGGGCAAAAAGTTCATTACCCGGAAGAAAGTTTTTCCCTTGAAGTTAGGAGCTTTTCCCGAAGCGCGTCGCGTCAAATAAATACCAGTTGGGAAGGTCTTACTTTTTGATTCGTATATATACAGAGTGTAACTGTGAAAATGATCAATTTATTAATGTGGTAAAGCCGGTACGGTATAGTTAACGCAATCACCAGAAACAATGATAAATCACGCGAAACGTTTTTGCTTAATTTTAATAAAATTTTGGCGCCCTACATTATTACATTATGATACTGTGATCCTCGTAGACGTTTATTTGAGAGGTAAGGGATTTTTAAAAGTCGAAATAAATAGTCGAGCATTCAGTCAGTATTCGGGTATTCTTCAATGTAAGCAGATGGATTCATTGAAATAGCACCGCCAGTAAATAGCATATTATCGACAAGTGGATAATGCTTCTCTGTCTCTGTCACCATTACACAAAAATAAACAGATGTTTTATTTCGCTGTGGTTGCATGAACTTGACCTGTAATTGAAAAGTTCGACGATCTTTTATTGGTAATGATAAGAATATTTTCTTTCAAAAAGATTTATTTATTGTTAAACAATGCAAAGCCAAGGAAAGTTTCACGAGAAATGCCTAACATTAGACCTGTTTGGCAATAATATGTTTATGTGATAGTTGTGTAAAAATGTTTAAAGTAAAATTATTAATAAACCGTAGATAACATGTATGTACTGTGCAAGCAGTGTGAAAAATTCGCAAATATGTATATATATTTAGTTAAGGTTTAAAATATTTATAATAATTTTGCTTAATAATGAATGTAGTAATGGTTATTCAAAGATACCTAAAAAACTTTTAGTTGAAATTTTAGATTTACGGTCCTTTTTAAAACCGAAGGCGAAACAGTATAAACAGCTGTCCCGAACAGTACAAACACTGTTGGAGATAAATATGATGATGTCATCTACTCCCATCTCTGAGGAGGAAAACGTATCGGAAGGAGAGTTTCCACCATCACCAGTTCAAAATCCAACATACGCTTATTATAAGGGTGTTCCTGTTTCCAAACGGAACATTTCTAAATTCAGTAGAATGTCTTGAGTAGTTTCTTAGTAGAACTTTGTATCTTTAGGAATGTATGTACCGGAACAACTGCACCGTAGGATGGAGTTGTTCCGTTGATTTGATTTAGATCTGTTAGCAATAGGGCATCCAGTTGGACAGAGTTAATTGGTGAACTTAGACTACAATTCTTACCACCTACCTTATAATGAGAAATTATTGTAAGAAATTCGTCATCGTACTCAAGAGCATGTTTGTTTTTTAAACCGCCACTAGGGGATAGAAGTTTGATGGAACCAGATTTAGTTTGTTCATATTCGCGTTGAGCTGGTAATGGTAATTTATCTGAAGTGAAGGCTTCGACTAACTTTAAGCGTGATAGGCTAAATGCTGGTAAAAATGGTTGGAATTGTGGAGGTAGCAGACATTTAGCCAGTCGTTGTGATAGACCATTAGCTAAGTATTGTTTTAAATGTGGCAAGCCGAACGTAACCAAGGCGAAGTGTCCGCTATATAAGAATCAGGGAAACGAACGGAAGGGATCTCAGTAAAGAACCGGCTATCGTCGAATCAAAGTCTATTCGAGGTGCATTGGACTTTGTGCTTGCACATATACAGGCCGATAAAGACCTTATGGCAGAGTTTCAATTTTTAGTGGAGAAAGTCTAGGACTGTTGGACAGTGGAGCAACGCATACAATAGAAAGAAGTAAGGGTTGGGAATTGCTTAAGGATATTGGACTAGTAAATTTAGAGAAGCCTACTACGCCCACCATCACTGTAGCAAACGGCGTTAATTGTAGGTGCTTGGGAATTGTACGCGCCCCGATTAAGCTTCGTGATTGTGAATAGATAATTGACATTCTTGTGGTCTCTGAGCTTAGTCCCACGTTAATATTACTGGGACTGGATTTTTGGTTGCGCATGGGTATCGTACTGGATCTCCGTTCGAAGGAGTGGAATTTTACTCTCTTACTCGAAGAATACCCTCACTTGTGTAGAGCTGAAGCTTTGCGATCAAGAGAAGTTTTAACGCCACAGTAGTCGCTGGTGTTCAATAGGCTGATAGAAGTTCACTTCAAAACGACGGGTGAAAAGTTGGGTTGCACTATTTTGGTTCAACATAAAATAGAACTACAAAATAATAGTAGAAAAATAAAAAATCTACATAACTCTCACAGAAATATCCTCACGGAGGCTTATTCGACAACTGTCAAGAAAGTTGTGCAAAGGACTGCACTGCAACCTACTTTACATATACCAATAATTATCAACGGAGGGAAGCCTCCGTGATGATATTTTTGGGAGAGTTATGTATGTTTTCTACTTTTCTTTTGTAATTGTAACTCTCTCCACGCTTTAGTAACTAGTTTTTAAAATAGAAGTTTTGGATAATACAGAGCTGCTGTTTTACCGACAATAATGAAGCGCATTGACCATGAGTTAGACGATATGTTGAGGAAAGATATTATTGAATCGTCTAAGAGTCCCTGGAGTAGCACGATAGTGATGGCGAGGAAAGAGGACGAAACCTGAAGATTTTGTGTCGACTATCGTCAGTTAAACCAGGTAACCAAGCGTGATGCTCACCTTTACAATATGTGACTAGCATCTTAGATCGACTGAAGGATGCTCGGTATTTATCTAGTCTGGATGTAAAGCCAGCTTATTGACAGACACCAGTAGCAGAAGTCTCTCGCCTGTTAACAGCTTACAATACCAGGTAGGGGCCTATTTCAGTTTAAAAGGTTACCCTTTGGTCTTCACATAGCACTAGCCAGTTCGCAACGACTTATTGACAACCTTTTGGGCATTTATTTGGAACCTTAGTGTTTCAAGTATTTGGATGATATTGTGGTAACGCAAACGTTCGAGCAGCGTGTGGAAGTCTTAACGGACGACTCGACGCCGCAGGATTGACCTTAGGTCGAGATAATTGCCAATTTTGTCGTCCAGAATTACAGTTTTTAGGTTAAGCAGTAAATGCTCGAGGACTACATGTAGATTTAGAAAAGGTAAAAGCGGTTTTATAGCTAGCCGCACCCACTAAAGTCTTCAATGTTCGAGCAATAATATGCACAGCATCTTGACAAAGAAGATTTACTCCGAACTTTTCAACATTGATATAGCCTCTCACAGAACTTCTTCGGAAAAATGTCAAATTTCGGTGGATTTCTCGTCAGGAAGAAGTTTTTAACAAGATTAAAGAACATTTCATTTCAGCTGTTCTTTTGTCGCGTCCTGACTTTAGCTTGCCATTTAGGATCTAAACTGATGCCAGTCTTTATGATATCAGAGCAATCTTGACACAGAACCATCCAGATACAGGTGATAATCTTGTATGTTACCTATCTAGTTTTTGACTAAACAAGAACGCAAATTTTCTACTAGTGAGCGCGAATGCGCAGCTGTATTATGGAGAATTGGAAAACTTCGTTCGTACATTGAAGAAACGCACTTTACAGTAATCACGGATCAATGGTCATTGCGGTGACCCTACAGGACGTTTGGCACGTTGGAGCTTAAAATTGCAACAATATTCATTTGATATTATTCATCGGAAGGGAAAAGAACATGTAGTGCCTGATATGTTACCTAGCTCCGTACCAGTCATCGAGCCGATTTCAAATTCTGTACAAGAACCGTCAAAGGAAGAAACATCTGACAATGGACAATCGTTGACGCTGTCACAGGAAATCCTTTGAAATATTCAAAATAGCGAGTAGAGAACAACGTTTTATGGAAACATACAGGTTGCAGGTTCCCAAGACTTTCAGAAAATGATAATTGACTTGTAATCCTGAAAGCAAGACGTTCGAACTAATCACGACTTACCCACTGCTTGTCATTGTGGTATATACGGGGTTAGTTAAAAGTATGGAGACGGCGATTTATTGGCGTTAATATTCGTTTTAGGAAATTATATTCAATACAAAAGTTTTTTATGAAATTTCTATCTACATTTTAGAACGCCTCAACTTTTTTTCTTCAATTATTTTTGAGTAATGCCTGTTCACGTATTTTTCTTTAAATGGGAACTTGTTAATTTTACACGATATCGAACTTTTTCTCTTTACAATAGAATTTTCTGAGAAAACATTGGTTCAAGTATTTAATAAATATTAGGTACATCTAATTGTTAGATTTCCTCAATTAGGTAAAGCATTTTGTGGTTTTTGAGTGCATTTGCATTTTTATCGAGCTAAGTCCCAGATTCCTATTTGAGAAAAGGTGGAGAAATCTGAATAGTAGATTTCCTTAGGGTAATAACTTACGGATTATATATCTTTCGGTTCTCTAAACAACGATTTGGAAATATTACTCGTGTAAATGTAATTTCTTAATTTGTTAAAAGAAAATCATCTGTATATTAGGTAGACGTAACTAATCCGTTATATTCTGCTTTTAGGCGCTTTTTGTGTTGGACTCATAAAATTGATCCATTAGTATTAGGCTATAATTTTGGGGTTGATATCTGCCAGTGGCGTATGACTTTCCTCTAGAACAGAACACCTACGGACCACCCTGTTTGTTAGATTTCGAAACCAGAATTAGGATTTAAAAGAAGTAACCAGTAAGAGACCAGTAAGAGACCAGTAAGAGAGGTAAAATTGAAGTTGCAGGGAACATCTCACTCCATACTTAAGGAACGAGACCGTAACGTAATCTACTTGCCACGTAGCCTTCGTAGCCTTCCGGGTCGAGCACAGAATTATTGGCTGATTGTTATATTAGTGTTAAATAAGACTACACCGATAGCCATTGCTTAATGATTAAAGCAGCTGTTATACATGAATTTTGAGTGCGCGTACACCTAATAGCCATAACGCTGTTAATAATTTAGTTTGAAATTTACCGTAATAGCCATATATGCTGACGTTTTATTCTTCCCTTCAGGATTTGGCATACTGAAATAATTATTTCATTTATTTACTGTGCTGAGTTTCAATTTCACGATAGTCTAATCATTGCTGTTTCCCACATAACAATTTTAGTGATCGTATACAGTGTTAAAAGTTTCTTAAGAATTTTAATCCTATTTCAGTTCGAAGCATTAATTTTACGTCAAATATTCAAACTTGTATTATATTTTTCGGCTTAAATCGCGTTTCTTCTGTTTACATACAGGATGTTAGTGGCTATATGCCAATGAAGTTATTTTATTTCTTTTATTAAACTGAACATAAGTTCATACCTGCCTCCACCATCAATTAGTAGTTGCATCTGTAGTGAACTCTCATGGTTTTATTGTTGCTAGGAAAAGGTACGTTTCCGGATGTTAAGAGATCAATTGGCGCCCATTAATTTTATTGCTGTATTAAAGATACACCCACCCTTCATCCACTGTTAGCTGGCTGGCCGTCTTGAAAACGAATTTGGGAAAATCGGAGATACTCCTTGAAGAGGACGTCACAACTTTGCAAATTTAGTAACGGACTGTATTTTGTAGAATTTAAAAGACATATCAACAGAAGAGGATTATAACTGACGAATCTCCCATTTATAGAAGCCACGTGCGACTTGTAAGAAAAGGAAGACAACGCTTCAAAGCCTCAACAAACTCTTGTTCAAATTAGATTGATAATATATTACATAGTGATATTTGGGGTCCAATTAATATACCAACTAAATGGTGAAAAATATTATTTAAAAAGAAAAGCTTAAGCCGAGGATATACTGATTGCACACATACATAAACTAAAAGCATGATAATATATCAATAGGTAGAATACGGACCGCTAATTGTGCTAAGTTCTTGTCAATGAACTTTAAGAAGTTTATAAAACTAATGGTATAGACGAGTTTACTTGTAAATACACATTTTAACAAAACGGCGTCACAGAAAGGTTAAATAGAACGATATTTGAAAAGGGACGATCCATATTTATTGACATTTATTTACCGAAATATCTTTGGGGGCGGAACAGTATATTGTACTGAGAATCTAGTTAAATGTTTTTTTAAAAGTAAATTGCACTGGTCTAGCTCGTAGATAATGATATAAAAGCATAAATTATAACAAATTATATTTATAAATTTGGAAATATTGAACATAAAATCGGAATATTTACCTATTTTAGTGTGTGTGAATGTATGTGTGTTAATTTTCCGTAGGCGGTTCTTCCTGTATCTCCTTTCTTCACTTCTTTTCTCGACGTAGCTTTATGGATTCTTCCCTTTTATCAATTCTTTCTTCTTCTGTATGGTGAGGTTCTTTTCTTACTAATACTTCTTCTTAAAACCCTTTTTTTGGAAATATATTTTAGACTTGTTTATTGACTTTTCTAAATTGTCAATTCATACGTCGTTAACCAAATAAACTTTTATTTTTCTCGAAACCAGGACTACACTTCTGTATTTCCCCGTTGTCCCCAAAACGAAACTTTAATTCACCTTAACTTCAGTCCATCCAAATATATTGCTGCTATAGAAACCTGTACTGTACGTCGATGTATCCTTTGTTATTTCCAGTAAATTTATGTGAATTCTTGTAGTGTATAATTGTTGTATGAGATGTGTTTTAAATGTTAACAAAGATCCCTTTTCCATTAAATTACGCTTTTATAAAATATTTAACAAATTTTTATTTCTGGTGACATTTATTTCTCCTATTAAACGTCTCTGGCTGGAGTTAAATTAATGAGATAACTCCCGTAGGGGAATAAAATGCTTAAAAGGTGGTGGGCGTGGCGTTGAAAAGGTATAAATAGAACCCCAAAGCTACATCAAATGTCAAATGAAGACCATAACTTCAACCTTAACTGTGATTTTGATAACTTGAATTGTAATAAATGCATTTTCTAATGGTAATTAACCATTTGTGTATTATTATACTACAATATACCTGCTGCTGTCTATCAATTAAATCAGTGTCCCACAAAAACATAAGCGGGAAAAATTCCTGCTGAGTTGCAATATATTTGGGAGAATATGATTTAGATAAATTAAAAATATTTGGTTGTAAATCCGAGAGAATATTTCACAGTATAATCGAAAATATAGTTTTGTATGGGGCTGAAATATGGCCTCCCTCCAGAAAATTTAGAGATAAAATTCATACAGTAGAGTTGGACTACATGCGACGATGCTTACAAACAACTAGAAGGGCTAAATTGAAATCTGAAAGGATTTGGAGAACAATGGAAATAATAAGCTCAATCACTAAAATCTTGGAAAATAAGGCGCTAAAATGGTACGGGCATGAAAAGTGAATGCCTCACTACAGATCGTCTCAAAAAATTTTGGAGTGGTATCCCAGAGGAAATAGGAAGAGCGAAAGGCCTGGTTTGGAATGGTAAACGTAAATCAAGCAAGCAATGGCAGAAAGAAACCTGGCGATATGTGATTGGGAAGATAGACCGCTCTGGAAACAGAAAACGGCAAACTCATAATGGGAACACGCCGTAAAAGAAGAACAAGGTTGTAAATCATGGAGCTTGAAATTACTTAAAGAAAATAAATTAGAACCACGCGCTTTAGAAATGAATTTGGTGGGCTACATTGGAATTCCGTAATAATCGATATTATTATTTCACGTAATGTAACATTTTATGAGTTAAACTACAAATTTAAAGATACAAACACTAATGGAACATCACAATATATCTTGACTGAAAGAAATGTAGCTGACGAAGAAGAAATACCTGAAAACAAAGAAAGACATGGATAACAATAATAAACTATTTTCGAGAGCCAAAATCTTAATAAAATCAAATCAAGAGGACTCTCTATATAACGACAATACATAACAATGAAGAAGGCGAATGTACTGAGCGAATTACTGAAATGCTGGAATGAACACTTCAACAGTTCGTAACAAAACAAGGAATTGCAAGATCATTACATGATGTTTATTGTTATATGGGTAAAAATATATGGGTAAAAATAGTTGGCTAGTTATTTCTGTCGATGATATTTTAATTACTGACAAAAAGAAAATATAAATCTTCTTGTTAACCAACGAAAGAATGAATTTAAGGCGAAAGATTTTAGCGAGAAAAATATTTTTAGGAGACAAAAACTTGTCAGTAATATTTTGAATGAATTCAACATCTCCGAATATAAGGGAATACGCACTGCCATGGATATACATTTTCAACCAGATACTACAAGGCAAAGTACTAACTGATATACCACAGACGTGATTGGGAGCTCAAACTATTTGGCGATAATATCGAGACCTGATATATGTTATAGTATATCTTATTTAAGAATATTTATCGACATGCCAACCATCACCATCAAAAGCACTCAACATTTTAGTTTGACAATTAAACAATATTGTACTGAAGAAAGTTTAGTGACAGATAGTGGTTTAAACTGGGGTGGTGACAAAAATGATATAAACAATGATTATATATTATCGCAGAAGCATAGTGTCGTGGCATTCAAAGAACCAGAGTATATGAGGTAGGCACCATAAATTCCTGGCCTGACAGGCTTATACAGGTTCAAGCGTGTTTCAAACTCCGTTCCGTCATAGTTACATAAGTGCGAGGCCTACACTATATATATATATATATATATATTACGGCTCGCAAAGTAGTATTCTTTAGTAGCCAGCCAGACAACCTGATTAGTGTATGAATATATCGCACTAATTGCAACATACCCGCTTTGTAGAATCTAGCCGCCTGCGACGTGAACCAGTTTTAGACATTTATCTTCATCCCATCATCACTGGCAAAGTACTGGTAGGCAAGAAATTTCTTGAGATGAGGAAACAAATGGAAGTCGGATGGAGCTAACAAGAAGAGTGACAGAATTGTTCCCAGCGAAATGAATCAAGCAGCATTGTCGTTACGCGTGCGGTATGCGGTTTGAAATTCCTTTCCGGCCAGTACTTTGCAAGTGATGATGAGGTCAAGGTAAAGGTCCAAAACTGGTTCTCGTCGTAGGCGACCAAATTCGACAAATATGTTGCAATTAGTGCCAAGATATGACACAGGCCTTAATTTCCATGGTGAATATGTCGAAAAGTTGTTTAAAGTGTGAAGATTTTTCTGTAATAAAATACAAACGTAAACAAATTGCTAATCGTTTTCCAAACGGTACTTACTTTCTGGATCAACTTTGTATTTTATCAAGTTTATTTTTTCTATATGTCCGATAATTTTACTGCGCTTGGTTTGAGATGATGCGTAGAATTAATATTACTTTACAAAATATGTTTTACCTGTAATTGGGATTTTTATCCTGTTGGTACTAAATATATTATTATTATTATTATAATTTATGGCGCTAACCTTGTAGAATCGCTTTCAAGTGCCGAATCAGAATACGTAGTGTTGGCAGGTTACACGGCAGTGCTGTTCTTTTTAAGAGGTCTAGCAGAAAACTTTATGAATACTTGGGTAAAGAGAATATTAGAATTAGCAATGAAAGTGCTATTGTAATGATTAAAAACTATAAAAACATCATTGTATAACAAGATGTGATTTCTGTAGAATATGCACTATACAGGTATAATAATGTAGCTCATGTCTACGCTAAGGTCGACACGTCACTTCATTTACAATACAGCCATTTTGGTGACGATTCGTACACCAAGCAGACATTCTGATATCTATTTTTCTTACAAAGTTATGTAATACACAAATTGCTTTCACAATTTTATCGCCTTTAGTGGGTGAGCATAGAATAGGTTTTTCTAGTATTAAAAATTTGAACACCATTATACCAAACGCACATTCTACACTTCGACGAGCTGGAATATTGAGTCTGCCTACTTTGAAGTTTCGTCCAATATTTGAATTTACAATTGCTATGTAAACTAACTTTTATAATTATAAAATGGCAAATCTAGTTTCCCCTGGGCAATTATTCTAATATATGTATTTACCGTTAATGCTACCAATGCAATTAGGCAAATTCTAAAGTTCTAAAAGTCTTGATCTTTGTCAATCCATTGCAATTCCCTTGAAACAGGGATATACTCTACTTCTAAACCCGACCAAATTCTGTCGCAAACTTTCTCAACTATTTATCCAATTGTAAAGTCTCTTCCCATAAATTGGAAAGATAGCTTGAAACTTATTCCGATTGCCAAGCATTTACGGCAAAATTTTATTTTTAGGGGCTGCATGTAATTAGAAATGGAAGAATCTAAGCTCTGCTGAGACACGATATTTAAGGGGAAAACCATCAAGTGGATCATTAGCATAAGTAAACAATATTATTTAACGGACTATTTGGTTTCCTCGCACCGTTTACTAAATATACAAAATAAACGGGTTCCATCTCCCAAGAACATAAATGAAGAAACATCTAATTCGATTCACGAAGAAGCTACCGAAACAGAGCTCCCTGAATCCGAAATACAGAACGAATAGTATGAAAATGAGCATGCAATTGAATAATCCGCTACAAATGAATCATTATTAGTCCCCGAAAGTTTATTAATTCGCAATAAAGTTTCTAATACAAAGCGCAAAGAAGAAACCATGGGCGAAATGTGTCATCGATTATTTCACTTCTAAAAAGCGATATCAACCGGAAATAACAAAAGATGCTGACTTGTTTTACGTCGTATATTGGCGCCACTGGAATTTTGTTGGCGAGGGAGTAGGTAAAATGAATTCCAAGAGCTATATAAGAAGGCGCCACCTGTTTCACGCTTACCCTGTCAAGCCCTGGATAAACCGGAATTCATGTAGTTGGTGAAATAGCTCGGGTGAGAAATGGTTTGCGTTATTAAAGACACAATTACAGGGAAAAACAAAAGTCGGAAAGCAAATAGCAATAGAAAATATAAAGCAATATTCTCAGCCGTATATAAGATATTCAATTTGCTATACAGTTACGTGAACCAACCGATTACCTTGGCCAGCGCTATCGTTTACAGTGGTTCCAATCAAATTGTAAATCTACTTAAATAAAATGTTTGATACGTTAAATATTTACTCCAAATTTATAATACTTCGCTACTTTATGGATTTAAGGACGTGTGTAATTGTTCCCTCGGAGATATGCGGTGAGGTGTGGTCATAACACCAGTAGTCGGCCAGATGACAGCGTTGTCCAAAAGGTGACTCCAATTGACTCGAAACTAAAACGGCGAAAATTAAACGACGAAGACGAAAAACCACTAAAGAAACGGAAAATCCGATTTCTTGATGCAATGTCCAACTCAGTACAAAGTATTGTAAATAGAGACTTCCCAGAAAATGATTAAAATTTTACTGGATCTTCAATCATTTCTTTACCAGTACAACTTTTAAATATACTTCGATAAAGATGTACTATATGGATGAACCGAATAACTTCGAGTATTTTTTCTTTCTCCGAAACGGTAAGAACTAGGGACCTGCGGTTTATTTCATTTTAATCAGGACCTCGAGTACTTTAAGCCTAGCGAGTTTGAACTCGCTAGCGCTATCGCAAGTGTGCTATCTCGAAAAGCTGACCAAATTTCTATGCTTTGAGATTTTGGGTTTTGAACAAAAATGTTTTCTACGTTCAATCGTGTTCAAAATATGTCTGTCTGATAGATTTTGGCTCGTAGAATCTAAATCGTTCTCGAGATAAAGAAAAGTTCGTCCGATTGCGTTCGAAATATACCTATCGGATAGGTCTCGACGAGTGATACGGCATTATAAACTCTGCCGCTCCAACCGTTACGGAGATATGATCGTTTAAAGCTTAACTTCATGCGATCGCTCATAAACAAATCGACGCCTTTTTAACGCGCTAATTCCAACGGTATATGATTTGTGTTGTGTATTTACTGTATTTTGTAATAAAGCTCAGGAGCTGTCAACTTCAAACCTGTATATATTTCTGTTTATGTAAACAACTGCTCACTTGTTTCCTACATATTCCTGGATATACATATTTAGTATGACAATTATAGTGAAATATGTAACAACTCTCCCTCTGCTAAAAGAAAAAGGTAATCTGAGCAGGGTGCTTCTTCAGGTAAGGATGTATTTTGTATTTTCGGCACATTTTCTTTCTCAATTGCTGACGGTAGTGGTAATCTTCCGGTAGGTATACCTGGTATATTTGGAGTTGTCAAGTTGTCGTTAATTACCATATCATTCCTATTCACGGTGATAGATGTATTTTCCCCCATCGCTCGCATTTGTTCAATATGCGTCTTCCATAATCTTCCGTCATCGAGTCGAATTAGATAATGTAATTTACCTAATTTACTCTCTATCCGTCCAAACTCCCATTTATGGTCATGGATGTAATCACGGACTTGGACTCTCTCACCTTCTTCAAAATTTCGTATCTTCTTTTCAGTATGTATAATTGTATTCTTAGCATCATTTACTAAACTTGGCTTATAAAAATCTAGGCGTGAGCGTATTTCCCTGCCAAACATTAAGTACGATAGACTTGTACCAGTTATTGTATGTGGTGTTTTCAGGTAACTTATTAGAAATTTTGCCAGTTGTTTCTGCCTATCCGTTTCATTGCCTTTTAATGCTCTCAGAGCGCTTAATTTATGCGCTATGCCGTTTTCCCGAAAAAATCGCTTAAATTCGTATGAAACAAATGTTGGAGCGTTATCGGAAACAAATACTTGCGGAATTGCGTAAGTTGCAGAAATGTTTCGTAATAAAGTAATTGTAGTTTGTGTAGTTACATTGTTAACTTTGTGTATTTCTGGCCAACGTGTATAGGTGTCCACTAGCATCAAATATGATGAATTCATAAATGGACCGGCAAAATCAACATGTACTCGTTCGAATGGCATTTTTGGTGGATCCCACGAATGTGCTGGAATTTTATCAACATTATTCCAAATCTTATTACAGTCAACACAGTTTTTGCATAACTTCTCAATGTCATAAGAAATTCCGGGCCACCAACAATGTCCTCTAGCAAGTAATTTCATTTTTACTATTCCAAAATATGCAGCATGCAATTCATCGAGAACTCTTTTGCGTAAAGAACACGGTATTACAGCCATGTGTTGCCTAAAAATACAACTGTTTTGTAAATTAAATTCTATCTGTGGTATATTAAATCTATTTGGCGCCTTAATTTGCTTACCACAACGTAACGCTTCTAATAAAGGTTTTAATTGTACATCATTGCTTGTTTCTTTAATTAATTCCTGTAATGTAATTGGCAGAGTTTCTATTTGAAAGATTTCGAATTTATCCGTAACATCATAATTGTAAGCATTAGTTTTATCTAATGGTAACCTCAAAAGTGCATCGGAATTAGTATGTAATTTGGTATTTTTATATTTGATGTTGTATCTAAAACATTGCAAGAATAATGCACAGTGTTGCATTCTAGTTGCCGTCAGAGAAGGTAGACGATGGTGAAAAGATCTGTATTAAAGGCTGGTGATCAACCAGTAATGTAAATGGTCTACCGAAAAGATAATAGTAAAATTTCTTTACACCAAATATTATCGCGTATGCTTCTTTGTCTATTTGGGCGTATTTTTTTTTGAACTGCTGTAAGTGTTTGTGACGCAAATAGTATTGGGCGCTCGGTTCCATCAGGATACATATGCGATAATACTGCTCCTACTGCATATGGGCTAGCATCTGTTGCTAAAACAAGGGGTAATGTTGGATCGAAATGTGCCAGAACTCGGTCTGATCGAATCTCTTTTATTTTTGTAAATGCTTTCTGGCACTGACTGTTCCATTAAAACGGTATATGATCTTTGAGCAATTGATAAATTGGCCGCATTGTAGCACTCGGATTATCCAAAAATCTACTGTAATAATTTACCAATCCTACGAAAGCTCTTACTTCCGTTTTGTTCGACAATGTTCTTGCATTATAAATAGCTTCCATCTTTTCTTGTGTTTTATGAATACAATACCTGCCAATTACGTACCCACCGTATTCAATTTTATCCGTAAGAAATTGGCATTTGTTATAATTAACTCGTATATTGTATTTTTGTAATCTTTCGAGTACCGATTCTAAACGTTTAAAATGTGTATTATCATCAGGACCTGTGATTTTTATATCATCCAAGAATACTGATACACCAGGTATATCTTTGAAGATATTTTCGAATTCGCGTTGCCAAATCGCTGGCGCGCTAGCAATTCCGTACATTAGCCTGGTACTCATATATAACCCCTTAGGCGTACTCAAAGTAAGATACTTCCTATATTCCGGACGTACCTCCATTTGCAAATATGCCTGTTGCAAATCGAGCTTTGTAAATTTATCTCCACCGGTTAGTGAGGAAAATAATTCGTCAATTGTAGGTAACAGATATTCGTCCACCACCAAGTTTGGGTTTAGAGTACATTTGAAATCCCCGCAGATCCGTATATTTCCATCGGCCTTTAAAACTGGTACGATAGACGTTGCATATTCTGAACTATTTATTTTTTCTAATACTCCTTCTCTTTCTAACCGTAGTAATTCGGCTTCTACTTTCGGCAAAAGCGCATGTGGCACTCTTCTAGCCTTAATAAAAAATGGTTGCTCATCTTTCTTTAATTTCCAACTCGCTTGTAATTCGGTAATTTTTCCCATATCTTTACTAAATACTCCTGAATATTTATCTAGCAAGTTATCTAATCTCGAGTTGAGCTGCTTAATATTTGAAGTATTTTCTAACTGTATTCCTAACTGACGTAACCATTCTCTATCTAACAATGGCGGTTTATCGATACCAACTATATTATATATATATAACCCATTACCCTAAGTGTACTTCTGCAACACGTAGACAATTTTATCTTCGTATCTTGTAATTGTAAATGAGGAAAATTCTGTTTGAAATTAGTTAAACTTAATACTGTAACAGCCGCTCCTGAATCTATCTCAAAATGTAACTTGACATTCTCTACCTTTAGTAACAATGTAAATTTCTGCCTATATTGTAAATGTTCTGCCTGTATTGTACAAATATCTTCAATTTTTTCAACTTTACCTGTAGTTTTCATGCATACCTTAC
Organism: Chrysina gloriosa; assembly: GCA_038088585.1. Lineage (NCBI taxonomy): Eukaryota > Metazoa > Arthropoda > Insecta > Coleoptera > Scarabaeidae > Chrysina > Chrysina gloriosa. The sequence continues at coordinate 35,668,199 of CM076089.1, forward strand.
TCAGATGACCCTTCCGCTTGCGTTTGTAACATGTTAGGTTTTGTTTGTCGCATTTATTCGCCAAATGTTTCTGAGAACCACACCTAAAACATTTTAAATTACCAGAATTTATATTGGTTTTAGATTTCCCTACACTATGTGAGGAATATTGTCTTTTATTTGGCACTTTTGAAATAATAGTATTCACATTTCCTAATGTACTGCCAGTACTACCTCGATGTAGTTGAGCTGCATCTCTTGCTGAAGTTTCCATCCCCACAGCGATATCTACTGCTCTTTCTAACGTCAGGTCCTTCTGTTCCAACAACCGGCTTTGAATATTTTGAGCTCGCAAACCAAATACGAACTGGTTCCGCAGCGCTTTCTTCAGGTAGTCTCCGAACTTGCAAGTTGTAGCTAATCTCTGTAAACAACTGCTCACTTGTTTCCTACATAATCCTGGATATACATATTTAGTATGACAATTATAGTGAAATATGTAACAATTTCTTTAGACTACTTCAAATGGTTGCCGAGAAAATGCAAAAACCGCAAAAAATGTCTGGACTAATGTATGGCCCACTCAAAAACGGGAATATCAACATCTTTTAAGTTGTCAACAACTTGTCTGGCTACGAGCATTACGTTGCATGAATACAAAAGGCATGACATGCCCAACCAAAATGTTTTCTAAGTAATAAACCACATTCATTGACCACATTCATATAGGGACCAACTCGGTCAAGGCATCAAAACAAATTCCTCCTCAAACCATTACAGAGCCGCCCCCAGAAGAGATTTTTGAAGAAATGTTGCAACTTACAAATCGTATTATGGATTTTAAGACATTATTTTAAATAGACTATCATACTAACAGTTGTTTTGTATATTAATATTTTTCATTTCTTTTAACTTGAATAGTTGTTTCAATTTTGTTATCAATGTTTAAAAACTAATACTCATTTCTTGTTATAGATGTACTAAATTTAGAATAATTTTATGTTTCAATTTTTGTAAATGCTTATATTATGTTTGAAACGATATCCGACAATTCGTCCCTTGCGATAATGCGCACACAGAAATCTTTAACATGGCGATGAGATCAACGCCTATTAATGCTCTCCAAGTTGAAGCTAGTGAACCTCCCTTGTTCTTGAGGAGGCAATATTTAGATCGGGATGTTGGCTTCATTGCATTTAACAGCTTTGTACTGGAGAAAGAAAGAATCACCTATACTATGTGAGGCATTCAGGGATACGGCGGAATTTGATACCCGTCTACAGAAGATAGTTCGCACAGATATAACTAACAACCACGAATTGTTGCCTGGCCTCATTTCACTGGACTACACGAACATGATAAACGTCTCTGTATATCTATTTTAGAACAACATGGAAACAGTACTATAATTTTTACTGATGGTTCTAAAACCGATGGCGGTTGTGGATGTGCCATATATTCATCTCACGATCAATTTAAAAACTGTTTAAATTGGATGTAGATACTTCCATATACACTGCGAAGGCTGTCGCTATTTTAGAAGCAATATGTTATGGAGCCAGTACGAACTCCAGGGAGATTGTTATTATGTCAGATTCCGCAAGTGTGTTACAGTCCATTATCGGATACAAAGCAATATCCAAGTTAAATCCGGTTGTATTGAGTATTATAAAGCTCGTAATAGAATTGAAAAGAAAAATAGAGCTACTGTGTTTGGTGGACAGGCTTGCTAAATCGAGTTGTATGAATGGAATTTTGTATAAACCGACACTCACCTCTTTAGAAATTATTAAAATAATAAAGTCAATCGTACTACATCGTAACTGGGAAGATAACTGGCAAAAATCCTATAACAACAAAATGACAATATGCGTATATCCACCCGTCGTTCAACAATAAGCCTTGGTACAATGTACACAGCAAAATCTCACGATATTATCACACTACAATAGCACGAATCAAATTTGGTCATGGCCAGTATCCAGCACATCTATTTAAATTTGGCATCATTGAATCTCCACAATGCCCATGTGGGAATGAAATAGCTGATCTCAACCACATACTACTGAATTGTACATTACATAAAGAGACGCTAAATATATTTATCGAAAATTTAGTCAGGAAAGGAGTGCAACTACCTACCAGCATTATCACTCTAATGTACTACAACAAAAGACGCATTTACGATTTAATTATTGACACGATCATTAAAATGAACAAAAACATTTGAGAATCAGATGCGAAGGCAATACCATCCTAATCATACATTTGTGGGATAACCTCTTTTCCGATGGCTGAATTCATGTACTGTATTGTTGTTAATCATCCCGATAGGCCCCGGGATGTGAAGTGTGTCCTCGTTTTACCTTATAGTCCCTCGCATCTGAGGCACATGGGCTATGATCCCGAGATGCCAATAATAATAAAAATCCTTAACATAAATAAGAGAAACTTCGTCGGTCAAAGACTGATTCATCGTGCGTCGGATAACCGCTGTTTATGTATCAAATGTACAAACATATTAGGGCTGGCTTGTTCGGCACCTAACTGGCCGTCCCCCGGTTTAAAAGTAGACAGATCGTTCGATCTTTAAATACATGGATAGAAAATGACTCGTTTATGACAAACGTATTTAAAACGTTAAGAACAAACGCAAAGACAAATATATTTGAACTGTTTTGAACAAAACGTATTTTTCAATTCCAATTTTTGGAACCACAGAAATAGACACAGAATACACGTTAAGTGCGTGATATATAACATAATATATGTATAAGTTGCGATAGATTTTTTATCCAAAAATGACCTTAAAATAATATACATATGAATACGTATTTTTATGATTATTTTCTATATTGTAAATGTGTTAACTAATCTGCCTGAATAAATGTTTTTTATTGTAAAATATGTCGATATTTTCTGTTTAAATAAACCGGCATGAAAACAGAAAAGCCTATTTTCTTATGTCATATACCCACGCAAGCGGGTAACCGTTTGATGCTCTCTCCAAACCAGGAAACCGTAAAAAATGGTTCTTCTGTTTTTCACCGCACATGCTCACGTCCACTAGAAGATTTTAAACAAACCCTTGTCTTATCAGAGAGTAAAACCTTCCAATCATCAATAGTCCAGTGTTCATGATTTCTGGAAAACTACAATCTTTGAATTTTGAGCTCTCTGGTAATTAATAGCCTTCTTGTACTTAACCTTCCTATACTCACGTCAAAATGAAAGACGTATACTATACTATATAAATCGGTCTCACAGACCGTATGCGTAAGTATAGGAAGGTTAATGCAGTTGTTACACGTCTTCTTACAGATTGAAATAATACAGCAACATTGTGAACAGCTAGTAACTCTTTCTTTAACATATTGCTAGTAATTCTCCTGTTTCTTAGGGCGTATTACTTAAGAAAACGATCATCCCGTGCATTTGTACAGCGTTTTCTTCCTTGACCTGGTATTCGAGAGTAAGATCCTGCCTGGTTAATTATTCTGATTAATGGACTTATGCTGGAATGCGATCTTAATGACATGTATGCAACATTACATGCCGCATGGTGAATCCCTCTACTAGTAAAGTGGTTGCCCGTACTGCCTCTTCTACCAATAAAGCCCTTTCACAAATTCATTTTCTTCTTCTTATAACTGTAACAATACCGATGTGTTAAATGTGATATCAGAAAAAGCTCAATGTCTAATAACCTTCCTATATTCACGCATACGGTCTGTGAGACCGATTTATATAGTATAGTATACGTCTTTCATTTTGACGTGAGTATAGGAAGGATAAAAAGCTATAATTGACAGTCGTCACTGTAAAGCAAAACATACCTTGACAACACTTCCATTGAATGTTAGACGAGATCCAAATCATACTTGTAAGAACATTAGTAACATCACAAACACCACCCCTTTGTTTTAAACAAGAATAGTGGTGCGTTAATTTTGTCCAGGAGTTTATTATATTATAGTGTTATTAAATGATAATTACTATAACATAACCTCTAAAGATGTCTCTCTGTGAGACTAAGCGAAACGTACTGGATACGCAACAAATAGGAATTTCTTGACGTTCTTAATAACGATCTTTGTTGATATATGTAACCAGTTCAAAGCAAAGGTATCCTCTTCCTCTATGATCCATTTTAAAATGTCTGTGAATAATGAACAGTGATTTTGCCTACCTTCACACAGACATCATTAAAGGTTATGTTATAGTAAGTATCATTTAATGACACTATAATATAATAAACTCCTGGACAAAATTAAAGCACCACTATTCTATTTTTGTTTTAATCAAAGGGAGTGGTATTTCTGATGTTTCTATTATCTTTACAAGTATTCTTTGGATCTTTTCTAACATTCAATGCAATAGTTGTCAAGGTATCGTTTGTTTTAAAGTGGCAATTTTCAATTATAGACACTTTTACTCAAATTTATTTTTACTTTATATTAGCTCACCCGGCGAACTTCGTACTGTCTTAGAATTAATAAATGCTGTCTTAAGTTATTACCTGAGTTTTATTAACTTGTTTATATTAAGATAAAATTAATTAAGTTGAATAAAAGTTCAAAAAAGGAGCAAATTCATGTGGGAACAAAGCATCTGCTTTATTGAATGTAAACCAGATGGTTCGCGTATGGTTGTAGCACAACTTTGTTAAACTATTTGCTGAATGGGTTGCACTCGTGTCGATTATCTTCATTGAAGCACCTGGTGATATACTATATTTTGCGACTTTATCTATTGTCGGAGCGTTGAATTGTCGTTCGTGTGTTTCAGCGCAGCGTTTATTTGCTCTGATCACGACTTTATAGTCAACACTTGGTATGCGATCCAACGCAGTATTGAACAACCGCATCAATGCGCGATGTTCATGAAGTATTTGCTGCAAATCCAGAAGAATTTCTCTTTTCATTGCGTTATTGATCGTTTGACGCCGATCAAGTTGATCCTCCATATTGGCCATGAAATAAATCTGTAACCATTTTATGCTGTGCGTCTTCAACCGGCTGCAATGATCCAAGTGAATTTGTCCTTGTATCTGTATAGTCGAAAGGGAAGTGATAATTAGTGATCTATGATTACCAAAAATAAAGGTTACTCCCTTATTACCAAACATTACCTTAAATATCGGACTAAATCTGCGTTCTTCAATAATATTTGCTCCATATGAAGTCATTTGGAAACATGGGTTGTACCTTTAAGCGTTCGATAGAAAATGTCGTGATTCTTGAGCTTCACCATGAAGCAATGAAGCAATGGTTCAGGTGGTGGAGGCAACAATAGCAATTTAACCTTTCCACTGAAATAGCGCACTCCAGGCGTTTCTCCAGCAAATTTCAATGAACCGCAAAGGACGCACACAACCTCCATAGGGCAAATAGTAATGAAAGGGTGCGGGCTTTAGTCAATTGTGGAATCGTATTGAAACGCTCCTCGATTCAAATTAACACTTGAAGCGTTTCTTCTTGCGGCTCGACTCTCTGCATTCTCCTCGACGATTTCTCATTGCCAACCGAGCCGTTTCACGTATGGCCTCTCTTTGTTCTTGTCTTTGTGAAGCACGAAGCCGGGCCGTACTAACACGGCGCCCTTCTCTCGTGCGATTTCTTTTTCATCTGCAGTGGATTGATTCGCAATATTCCGCAGTCTAATTGCGTTACGGCTTCGTTATGAAAGATTCGATCTTCTCGTTCGCGGCATTGTAAATAAGACTGATGGATATTACTGACTTTACTTCTATTATGACATAACAATTATTCATGCGCGCACAATCACAAATGTCATAACCTTAATTGTCTTTGCGCGCACCACGTCAACTGTCATAACCTAACACGCCAAACATCGTCAATTTGTTTAATCTCTAGTTTTTTTTCTTAATTTTTCAAACGTTTTATAGTTTCCTTTCTTCCTAAACCTTCGCGTAGCAATTACGAATAAACCTGCAAAAAGAAGTATCCAATTTGGTCCAGTCGTTTTCAAGTTCAACATCCGAACAAACCGCGATGTATTTTTATATATACAGATTAGCAATTAAGCTTTTTTCGATATCATATTTACTACATCGATATTGTTACTGTTATTGATGACTGATGACTGATATGTTTTAAGAAATAGAAAATGAATCGTGAAAGGACTTTATCGGTAGAAGAGGCAGTATGGACAACTACTTTTCTGAAAGAGGGATTTACCATACGCCATGCCACTGATGTCATACTACTCATATGTTAGAGAAATCACCTTCCAGCATAAGTCAATTGATCCGAAGATTTAACAATTACTTACTTTCGAAGATTAGGTCAATGGCAAAAACTCTGTACAAATGCATGGGATGATCATTTTTTTAGCCAATACACTCTAAGAAACACGAGAGTTACTAGCAATATGTTAGGAAATGAATAACTAAGTGTTTACAATGTTGCCGTATCATCTCAACTCCAGATGACTAATAATAAAATTAGGTTCGTTAATGAGCAGTTAACAAGTAACTGTGAAAGTCTTACAAATTATGCACAATTTATATATGCCAATAATCCTGTTTTGGAAATCATTTTGAACGCAACTGCAGACTAATTAGTTTTGTCCTTATTAGGACTGCGATAGTCTAGGATAGACACGGATTGGCATGTCAAAATTTCCTACAGGACTATTGGCATATGCAAATGGTGCTTACTTTAGCTGTAAGCTTTTGCACGGTTACTTGTTAACTGCCCATTAACGAACCTAATTTTATTATTAGGTCGTTTATAGAGTGTCCTCTACGTTTTATTTTATTAAAATGTTGCCTCTCGAACATAGATTACTATTTTCCTTCGTCGCTGAACGCGATGTAACCGGGTATGCCAGTATTTCTCCTGCTGGGGAGATGGCGTCATTATTTTGACCATATCCATCTCACAGGGATATCGGCGTATCACCTGGAATTTTTCACTGTGTCACTCGCAGAACGATGTACTGTACTGGCGAGTCCTAAGGAGGACGAAACTAATTAGTCTGCAGTTGCATTTTGCGATTGACATAGTCAAAAATTCCTACAGGATTATTGGCATATGCAAATTGTGCTTACTTTGTAAGCTTTTGCACGGTTACTTGTTAACTGCCCATTAACGAACCTAATTTTGTTATTATGTCGTTTTTGAGAGTCCTCTACGTTTTATTTTATTAAACCTGTACAGAGTGGGGCTGGGCGATATATATCGATAAGTAATATCGAATATATCGATACATATCGATATTTATTGATATATCGATATATTCGATATTACTTATAAATATATTGATAATTATCGATATATCGACATAGGTATTGATAATGGTACATGGATATACCAACACCAATATTATTAACTATTATTGGTAGATGGAGATAATAGACGTTGTTCGGTTCTCCGCATATTCATGATTTAGGGCTGGGAGAATATTCGGTAGATTCTGAAAATATTCGATAATATTGTCAGGAGTTTGTGGTAAGCCAGCAATAAGGGCGATACAAATAACACTTATTGGATTGACGTAATAAGAGTCGTTGTAACAGATTTATCCAATCAGTATTTACTTAGACACAGCAACTTGTGCTTCACGGAGGCCAAATTGAATAGAGAAATTGTGAATGATGGTTCAAAGTGTTGTGTGAGAATATTTCACACGAGTCGATGAACGATTTGTATCATGTAATATATGTGATAAAAATATACCCAATAGAGGAAATACATCAAATATGTTTACTCACTTGAAGAATCATCATCAGTCCTGTTATACTGATATCAACGAGACCAAGAAAAGAAAACTTTGTAGCGATAATAATGGGTAACAAGTCATCAATAAGTTGCAAGATTGAAATTAACTTACCTTATCTTCGTAACGATAGCACGAATCGTATCCTTTCTAATACTGATTATGGGAGCATATCTGATCAAATGGAATCACAAGATTTAGGATTAACTGGTGAATATAATGATGAACCGACAATTTTCTCAAGTTATTCAACAAACAGGTATTTAAAAATACTTTTTGAAATTTCTCGATCATTTTGTCACACAATGGATGTCAAATATGAATAGCTGAGCGATTATTCTAGAAGATTTAACACACAATAAATATTAGTAGGGCCGAAAAGTAATCAATATTTTTTGTTCGGGATTGTATCTCGACACAAACTATCTGTGAATGAGCTCATCTAAAAAATTTCGATTACTTTCGGTACTTCTAATATTACCACCTAGGAGTAAATCGTATTATTTGATATCTATTTATGGATACTGCTTATGGTGAGCAAATATTTCCATGCACGCCATGCTTATGGACTATTTATACTAGATTATATAGGAATTTATATAGGACATCACTAATGCCTTAATCGAGCTGATCGCGGTCGACATGTTACCTTATTCAACGATCGAAAAACCTGCGTTTTCTAAATTCATGAAGGTCGCTTGTCCAGGATACAAAGTCGCTAGTAGAAAGACTTTTTCTGAGAATAAAATCCCCGGATTATACAACAAAGTAAGAAATATAATTCACCAAACCTTAAAGGACATTCGATACGTAAGTGTAACTACAGATAACTGGACATCTGTAGCTAACGACCCTTATACAGCAATAGCAGTCCATATTGTTAATAATTTAAATGTATATATATATATATATATATATATATATATTTCCTGACCTTTTTATACTTATCTTATATGATAGATCTCTACCACTAATAGGTCAATAAAACAAGGCTGGTTTGAACGATAGTTATATTTTCAGAACGTTTACAAACGTTTTCGGAATACCTTCTTCAGTGAAAATATAACTAGATAAATATATAAACAAACATTTGTTTTTTATTTGGGAACTATCAACAAAATAACTAATGACTAGGATTTCTTGATATAGAGGATGTGAAACCAACTTTTATATATATCTAAATTATAAAAACTAAATTAATGTGTAAACATACATGCAAATTAAGTAAAACCTTATATCAAAAAATCTTTGTCGAAACCTTAACAATTCTGTTCAAGGACTAGGGAAAACCCAAATTTAAAAACCTAGCCAAAGGTTTCCTTCTTAAGAAATGCAAATGTCATTTTAACAAATTGCTATATACATTACTTAAATTTTGAATATCGGTTCTGAAATTAATAGTTTTAGTGTGTTTCTGTATATTTATCATTTCATATATTAGTCTTTTTTATAATTATTCTCTGTTTTTAATATAATTGTGTTTTCAAAATCAAAGTAATGCCCAAGATCTTTGTAATGCTTTGTTACAGCGGTCATTGCACCAAAATCATTATTTAAAGAATACTTATGGCTATACAAACTTTTCTTTAAATATTGTTTCGTCTGACCGATGTAACAACCATCACAGTCTTTACAGTTTATTTTATAAACTACATTACTCTGATTTTGTTTAATTATTTTAGATTTAGTATTAGTAAAAGAGATCTCTTACTATAATTTGGAATGAAAGTAATGTTCATGTTGTTTTTATTAAATTCTTTTTTTATTTTTCGCTTAAACCTTTTTATAAGGAATGGCGTTATAAGATTTATTGTTATTATTTTTAATTCCTCTATTGTATAATTTGTTAATTCTATTTTTTATTATTATTTCATAAAAACTATTTGAATAATTATTTTTATCTAAGATTTTTTTAACTTTGTTTAAATTCTTTTCCCTAAATTCAGGATTAGCTAATCTAACCGCTTGATCAACTAAACCGGTAACTACATTAATTTTATGTAATTTTGATGTTTCTGAAAAATAATTTAAATGTCTTCCTGTATTGGTAGACTTTATATGCCAATTTGTTTTTACAATGCCGTTATTATGCATGACTGTCACGTTCAGGAAATTCAATGAGTTATTAGATTCCCTCTCATATGTAAATTTTAATCTATTATGATAACTATTAAATGAATCTAATATCTCATCAATACTATCCTTTCTTACGGAACAGAAACAGTCATCCACATAACGTCTGTAAAAACTTACACTAGTATTTAGTTTTGCCAAACAAGTTTGCTCTAGGTCCTCCATTACCAGGTTTGCGATAACTGCTGATAATGGAGAACCCATTGCAGTACCGAAAATTTGTTTATAAATTTTATTTTGATATGTAAAATAAGTAGAATTTAAACAAAGTTTCGAAGCTGCAATGAATTCCTCCTTTGGAAGATCTGTAAAATCCTTTATGGAATTCCATTTTTATCTAAAATTTTTAGTGCTAAACCCACAGGAATATTAGTAAATAAAGAAACAACATCTAAACTGATTAATTCGTAATTATTAGGAATTGTTTGATTTCTAACCGAATCTACAAATTCCCATGAATTTTTCACATTATATGTAGTTTTACCTACAATATTGCTTAAAATTTTAGATAAAAACTTGGAAAAGATTGTAAGTGGCGGAATTAATGCAATTTACGATTGGACGTAAAGGAATATTATCTTTATGTATTTTAGGAATACGGTATATTCTTGGAGATATAGAATTTAGAATTTTTAAACGGTTAGTTAAATCTTTAGAAATATATTTTTTTTTAAACCAACTATTTATTAGTTTATTTATTTCATTTTGTAATTTATTTGTTGGGTCTGATAATAATACCGAATAAGTTTGATTATCTTCCAATAAGGAATTCATTTTGGCTTCGTAATCAATCTTATTCATAATTATGTTTTTTTCTCCTTTATCTGATTTAGTTATTATATCTTTATTAGATTTCAAAAAATTTTTTGTTTCATTAATAGCTTTTTGTAAGATATTATTGTTACTATTATTATTTTTATTGTTTTCTTTTATTTTTGTAATTTGTCAAAATGTTAACCAACTTATGTCGTAAGTTAGGTTCTAAGTTTTCCTCATAATTTTGAACGATATTTTCTATACTACAAATAAAATCATCTATCGGTATGACATTAAAATCTATAGAAAACTTAGGACCTAGTTTTAAAATTAATTTAACATTTTGACAAATCTCTTTATCAGTTAGGTTGATTATCCAATCTTCTTGTAAAATTGGGTAATCAACCCCTGCATTTTTTATTAACATGTGAGAGGGAATCTAATAACTCATTGAATTTCCTGAACGTGACAGTCATGCATAATAACGGCATTGTAAAAACAAATTGGCGTATAAAGTTTACCAATACAGGAAGACATTTAAATTATTTTTCAGAAACATCAAAAATTACATAAAATTAATGTAGTTACCGGTTTAGTTGATCAAGCGGTTAGATTAGCTAATCCTGAATTTAGGGAAAAGAATTTAAACAAAGTTAAAGAAATCTTAGATAAAAATAATTATCCAAATAGTTTTTATGAAATAATAATAAAAATAGAATTAACAAATTATACAATAGAGGAATTAAAAATAATAACAATAAATGTTATAATGCTATTCCTTATAAAAAAGGTTTAAGCGAAAAATAAAAAAGAATTTAATAAAAACAACATAAACATTACTTTCATTCCAAATTATAGTAACAGATCTCTTTTACTAATACTAAATCTAAAATAATTAAATAAAATCAGAGTAATGTAGTTTATAAAATAAACTGTAAGGACTGTGATGGTTGTTACATCGGTCAGACGAAACAATATTTAAAGAAAAGGTTGTATAGCCATAAGTATTCTTTAAATAATGATTTTGGTGCAATGACCGCTGTAACAAAGCATTACAAAGATCTTGGGCATTACTTTTGATTTTGAAAACACAATTATATTAAAAACAGAGAATAATTATAAAAAAGATTAATATATGAAATGATAAATATACAGAAACACACTAAAACTATTAATTTCAGAACCGATATTCAAAATTTAAGTAATGTATATAGCAATTTGTTAAAATGACATTTGCATTTCTTAAGAAGGAAACCTTTGGCTAGGTTTTTAAATTTGGGTTTTCCCTAGTCCTTGAATAGAATTGTTAAGGTTTCGACAAAGATTTTTTGATATGAGGTTTTACTTAATTTGCATGTATGTCCACACATTAATTTAGTTTTTATAATTTATATATATATATAAAAGTTGGTTACACATCCTCTATATCAAGAAATCCTAGTCATTAGTGATTTTGTTGATAGTTCTCAAATAAAAAACACATGTTTGTTTATATATTTATCCAGTTATATTTTCACTGAAGAATGCATTCCGAAAACGTTTGTAAACGTTCTGAAATTATAACTATCGTTCAAACCAGCTTTGTTT